>OZ005741.1:138246010-138346010 GCA_963930735.1 Dioctria linearis
CGGCAGTTGTCTCTATCGGACGTAATGTAAAAGTATAGGGAGGTGCCACCCTTACTACTAATATTAATTAAATAAATAGTAAAAAGTAAACTAAAAAAAAAAATACAAATAAAATAAAATTTATAACAAATTAAAAATAAACGTAATAAGAAACAAATAACTTATTAGTACATAATAAAGTATCAAAGTATCATAATAATAAAAGAAATCCCGAGTACCCTAAAAAAGGTGCTTACAGGAAGAATAATGAGTTGTTAGTTGGCACCTAATTGCCGCACCGGTGGACCCTTGTGAGGCTTCTTCCCTGCCTCAACAAGACGATTCCCAGAAGGAAGACATTTAGAAAGTTACGTCCAGGACGCACGACGTATCACCATCATCCATCTTCAGCGCTTTCAAAAACATCGGGAAGTCGTCAACCTGGATGCCCGATAAATCATCCAAAACCAACAGAACTAGGAATATTTCCCATCAATTTCAACAACTTCATCAATCCTCAACCAACTAACCCAAAAACTCGGACATATTAATTCAGAACCAAAGTAGACGGTAAGAATCTTTAATATTTTTAGTATTTGTGCATTGCAGATTTTTATAAGTTATTAATATAAAAATTTTTAGACACACATACTTTCATATTTGAAATAACAAGTAACAGTGCAAGAAATAAATTTGCGTGGACATAATGTGTTCATTTGTATTTGATGTCAAAGGTATTAAAGTATTCATTTTTTCTAATAACGAGTTAACTCAAGCAAATTCGTGCAATTTCTATTTACGATCACGCTGTTTGTCGCATACATGGTTTTCGGCATTATAAAACCAATTTAGTGATTTTTTGTTTATTAACTGTCCGATATTAAGATTGCTTTCATATTGTCCCCTCCCAAAATTTATTTTAAATTATTAACCGTAGTATTAGTAGTGAAAAATAGTGAAATACGGTCTTCCTGGAAACGACCTCTGACGTAAGTCTTCGTGAGCTTGCTGGTCAGAGGACTTCGAATAAAATCAACAAATCGATCCCCTGCGACAGGACTTTATGAGCCTATCGGCCATGGAAGAGTGATCTTAATTTGATTTTTTTTCTCCTTTTCGAATACATTTCTCTTTTCTTTTTCTCTTCTACACAAATTTGAAATTCAAAACTATTTTTCTTTCATTCTTTCTAATTAAAAAAACACGTACATACATATGTATATACAATTTTTTTCGTGTGATAATTTTCATTATAATTGAAATCAAGTGTTTTTATTTTTTGTTTGTATATCAGAATTTTATTTTCGTGTCTTCCTAATTTTTACGTCCCAAAAAATATCTCGACTCAGACATGACTAAAGAAAACAAATGCTTCAATCAGCTTTGCTTATCACAAGTACAGTATACCGAAGAAATTAGAAAGATATTAAAAGAATATTATAGTACCAACACATATCATTATTCAAGAACATAAGAAACTCGACGAAACTCATGAATACTTCACACAATCATGCTCTGATAAGACAGAGAATTGGTACAAGCTAATTAGAGCAACACTGTCTGGTAGGTTAAAATCCATTTCAACTCATGAGAATAACGCAAATCTATATCATGTATAATTCAGTCTATCGAACTTGGTTCACGTTCAACTGCAAGCCGGTTACACTTAACCCAAAAACTAAACTCGTTGCATGGGTATTGGTCTGATATCGAGGCAATATATACTCTAATAATTTATGCTCTGGCCCTGACGTCATGGACCACGTCTATTTAAAAAAAAATGTTTATGGATATGTAGAAACATCATACACAGATAGCATAATCGCGCTCCAGGAACAACTGGACTCGCAGTTCGAACACATACTGAATAATACAACTAACTCCACGGATCATTATCATAATGTCTCCTTTAGAGACCAACCTACTCTATTCCTATCAGAAGCAAGAACATTAATAGTGTTGTATACACAACATTCAATAAACAACCTGCGGATTCATAAAATCCCTAATAAAGAAAAATAAGGAAAAAACGGCACATTCCTAAAGGAAAATTAAAATGAAGTTAGAACAAGTGAAAAAGCTAGAATTGGTCTAAGACCAATTCTTATGATACCCTAGATGAATGCACGTATGAAATTTCGTATGGTCACCCATTTGAGCAATTTTGATTTTTTGCATTGGTTTCTCGCATATATTTCTAGAACGGCTCGTCGGACAGAAAAAGTGATTATAACAAATTTTATAGAATTTCTTATTCTGATGAAGTTTTTAATACAATAAAAATGTCTCGGCCTGATCGTTTTCAAAGTATATGTAAAAACCTAAATTTTTATATGGCAACACCAAGCAGGGGTTGCCCGATTTAGTCCATTTTTGAAATTTTATTTGCTATTACTACGAAAACACAATGTACCAAATTTCAGCTTTCTATGTCGACGTGTTCTCAGGTAGTGTCCAAATATATCGTGGAAAACGAAATATTTGTATGGCAACCCCACGAAGGAGTTGCCCGATTTGTCTCATTTTCGAACTTAATTTTACTTTTTAATGTCCGTGTACAAAATTTCGCCTTTCTAAGTGAACGCGTTCTCGAGTTATCGTGCGCACGGACAGACGGACATGCAAAAATCAAAATAGCTTTTAATTTTATGCGGGGGTGTCCAATCCATTTTGCTCTACCATCATTATTTCTGTGCGTTACAAACGGAATGACAAACTTAGTATACCCTATAGATTTCATCTAGGGTATAAAAAGGGCCCTATTAGCTAGTCGCACTTAACAATGTGACCAGCTTATCTATTCACACGCAAAGAAAGTTGCATCAGCAAAGAAAGATCTTCACAAATTTATATCTAATTATGATGATATAAACAAAACTGCAAGGACGGTGAACGAAAACATTCCTTCCTTAGTTTAATAAGGAATAAACTATCTGCAGAGGCACAAGATATTTTCAGGTAAACGCAAGTTGAAGATTGGCCTACTCTAAAATCAATTTTAAAAGAAACATTCGCGGTAAATATTCCCAGATCCGCACTACAGTCTCAATTAAATAATTGCGAACAGAGAATAGGAGAAAGTGTAAAAGACTTTCTACAAAGCCTTAACACAATTAAATGAAGCAACACACTCATATACAAATGAGAGTACTTTTAAAATCTCTTTTAAAAGATAACGAATGTCAAGCAGTAAGGGCAATTGAGGATGGGCTGATAAATGCCCAACTCCAAACCCTAGACAAAGTGCATTCGGATAAATCTTCTTCTGTATTCCATTCTCATATTTTAGATCATGCATCACGTTTAGAGCTCAAGCAAGCAATCTTTCAAACAAATTACAAGACAAATCCAGCTTCTTTCAGGCAAAATACAAGATAGGATTTACAGTGTTTTAAATGTAATAGGCTGCTTCAAGACGCCCAGTCATACAATGATCTACAGAAAATTTCAACACAATTCCTAGAATTAAGTCTAAATTGAGTAATTTACATAAATCAATATCTCCTTTAATTTCTATCGAGTCGGAATCATCAAATAAATTCTTCAGAATTCCACAAAATTTGTAGTCATATCTTCCTACTAAACATCCGAAAAATTCGGATCAATTAAAAAAATCAAAATTCCGGCTCGATCAGAATTTATCATTGAAATTCCAACTCCTTCTCTTCAAAATTATTCGGTCTCTTTCAACCAGGAAATAAGATCGGGTTAGTTTCTTGGAAACTCGATCGTCGAGCCAGTCAACAGTATGGCAAAAGTCCCAATCCTCAATACAAATGAGGAGGACGCCGACCTTGGCTCTAACGAGGTAAACCCAGTATACCAAGACTTGGACGACGTTGTGAACATATCTGCAGACTCTGAAAGAGATCCAATTAAGGGCCGAATAAGAAAACTGCAAAGCCTTACAAAATTGGATCACTGTAATTTAGAAGAGTCTGATTGTATTCACGATATCTGTAAGGAATACAACTATCTCTTCTTCATAGAAAGGGATTTCATTTCATATAGAGATGTATCATCGCACCTCTCGAATCGAAACCATCTAAGACAAACCACACATCTAAACCAAACCTTATCGACTTCCTGAAGCGAGCCAAAAAGAAATATACCGGCGAATACAGGATATGTTTGAGCCAGACATCATCAGACCATCACGTCCCTGGAATTCTCCACTTCTACTGGTTCTTAAAAAACCAGATGAGAATGGGAACAAAAAATGGCGGGTTTTGGTAGACTTTCGTCATATTAACGACATCACTATTGACGATGCTTGCTCACTGCCCAATATCACTGATGTATTAGATCAGTTGAGGGAGTCGAAATATTTCACTACACTCAACTTTATCTGGGATATCGTCTCCGTCAGGATATGTTTTATTGACGCACCTCAGCAGCGCCTTCTTCTTAGAAATCGTTGAGTCCTTCTAGAACGTCTTCAACTTAGTCATCGTGATCGTCTTCAGAGTTACTGTAGTTCTCCTCGTAGGTACTCCAGAGCTTCATGTTGTCGCAACTGATTGTAGTTTGCTTGGCTCCCTCGTGCTAACCAACTCTCTCTATGTCATACCTGTCATTTCTGCCAATTCTTGTTACCATGCTACCCTGCAAGTCCCCAGAAATTTCGGTAATATTTTAAGGATATAACCGAATTGACCGCTTTACTACTACAAGATCTCCGATCTGGTCCTTCACTAGATTTCGCCTTTTCTTGTTAAAGCTTCTGATATTTTTTTCTTGGACTCCAAGTATTTTTGCCTTGGCTTGTTGACGTAATTCTCGTCGTTCTTCGTCAAATAAATCTAGGGCTTCTTCCAAGGCTTCTAAGATGCGAGCGTCGTCAGGGTTTCTCATTGCAGTTCCGAACATTACTTCTAAAGCTGATCTGCTGATACTTCTTTGAAATGTAGAGTTCAGATGACGTTGAACATTTCCTGCATATTTAAACCATTCCTCAGGGGTTTTGAACTGAAAGTTTGCTCAGTACTGATATTTTCACCCTATTGATTCTTTCAACGTGCCCGTTACCTCTGGGCACACCGGTAGTTGCTAGAGTGTGATGAAACTTTTCTTGCTTGCATTACTATTTGAAGTCGTTGAAAGTAAACGCTGGCCCTCTGTCCAAGATTATGTGCTTGGGACTACCAAAAATTCCTTTCTGAAACTCGGGTTTGTTAACTGCTTCGCTTATGGTTAGTGATTTAACTTGATAAATCCACGTGAATTTGCTAAATGCATCAATTACTGTAAAAATATTCCGACAGTTCTTCCTCGTAGCCGTGAGAGGACCGAATTGGTCAATGTTATAACATACTAGACTAAACTGTTCTTTTGCAGTGGGTGCAACAAACCATCTTGTTTGCCTGATTTCCTATCAGCGAGGATGCAAGGAATGCAATTTGCTCTGCAGTTTTCAATCTTCACCTTTATCTCTGGGATGCTTTATTCCCTCATCATAAGTTCTTCCATTTTGCGTTGACCCAAATAGCTTTGCTCATGTACGCTTTTAATAATTTCTCTCTGCATACCACTGGGGACACATAGTAATTTAACTCCATCTCTTTCTTTGTACAAAATTCCTTTTTCTAACAATAGTCTTCAAATTAACTAGTTTCCAAAAGCTTTGCGATTACTCTTAAGTTTTCATCTTTTATCTGAGCTGCTTTTATTATTATTCTATCTAGCAATTCGTTAGTGACAGTCATAACAATAGGGCAGCGGCTTAGCGCGTCTACGTGTCTCATTCGATGACCCGGGCGATCCTCCAAATCATAATCAATTAGTTGCACGCCGAAGTAGATCTGTCAGCGGCTTCGCCGACTGCGCATGCTAGGAAATAAACTTCCGAAAATAGCTTGTTAGGCCCAAAAAACTTTGGAGTTTTTTCAAGTCTCTAGGCTTCGCAAACTTCTTAACTGCAGCAGTTTTCATATGTGTCCGCCTAATATTCCCCTAAGATATCTCATAACCGAGATATTCAATACGGTTACACAAAAATTGACACGTCTTCCATTTTATTCTGAAGCCGGGTCTCGCAGCGACGTCCAGCGTTTCTGTCAAACGTCTCATAGCTTCCTCTTCATTGTGAGCTAGCACTATGATATTGTCCATGTACACTAGTACAAATTTCTTTTATATTAATGGGCGGAAAACTGTGTGAACATATTTCTGGAATATTGCGGGGATGTACATAGCCCGATGGCATTCTGTCCTGTTGGTATAACAAAACTCGTATACCTCGGGCATTCTTCGCTAGTTTAGCTCCGTGCGGTGAATCTATTTGGTCCTCGATTAGTGGGAGTGGAAATCTGTCTCTTATTATTTGTTTATATAACTTACGGAAATCAATGCATAACCTATTAGTGCCATCTTTTTTGTCGGCTAGCACAGCCGGCCTCGAAATTGAAGAGTTACCGGGCTGTATTATCCCATTCTTTAACCATTGACTAACCTGCTCGTCAAGAATCCTTTTCTCAAACTGGTGTTTCATCTTTCAGTATTATCTTCATCTCGAAAATTTATGGTTTGCTCTATTGAGATTCATAGTTTCTTATAAGGCCTGATATTGCGTGTTCGTGCTTGGAATTTCCAATGCGCGTGTCCGTATAATCAACGAAATAGCAGTGTGCCATATTCTCATAGTTCTTTGTTATTACTACCTGACCATCGAGACTGTCGCGACCGACAATCATACCGATTTGTAGGTACTTTTCGCATAATACGTTAACGTCTGTCTTGAATAGTTGGCCATCTACTTCAATTTCGTCCTGAAATACGCCCAAGGTTTCTGTTGGGGAACATAATAACCCTCTTAAAGTTGTCTGTCCTCCTGTTAGCATAGGCGGTACAATCTTTATTCATCTACTCGCAACACTGACAGTGTCTACTAATGCTAGTACTCTTTTCCCGTTTAAAAGTACATCTTTACTTGCTGAGCTTTTTAGTTGAATTTGTTGCAAAATTGCTCTGGCTCTGCTTACGTGGACAAATGGGTACCTTATGCCCAAATTCTGAACAGCTGAAACACTTCGGTCCTAGCGTTCACTTTTTATAAGCATTGACATACATATGTCCCTTCATTCCGCAATGAAAACCTATTTCGCCTTTATCTTTGACTCGCAAGAGAGTCGATTCATTATGCTTCATCGGCTGATTTCTTTTCCTGAAACTACGATAAATATCTAGTTTTGATTTAAAACCTTTGTAGTTCATTGCTCCATAAAGTAGGATTTTATTTTGTTGCACATCGTTGATACCGTCCATAGTATATTGTATTAGGGATCCTTCATCTACGTGTCCCTTAGCACCGAGTTCTCACATCTTTAAAAAATATTCGTATGCTGATTCACTCCTGTACAGCTTCCTACTTTCCAGTCGGCGCTACTTATCCGTTCTGAAAACTTGTTTATTAAGTACCTTTTCAACTTTTGCTACGAATTTAAATCAGATTGAGATCTCAACTCTAACTTCGCTGATCCAGTTGAAAGTCTTCTGGAATACAATAACTTTTCTAAAGGCGATCAATTAAAAAGAGTAGTCACGTCTTGAATCCAATTTTTGACATCATAATTATCGCTCCCCGAAAACTTGGATAATGCATTAGATACATCTTGAAAAGAAATTGTAGGTTGAACAGATCAATTTTGTTTTTCAGTGTCCCGCTCGGTGGTGTTTTTTGTACCCGCTCTTTGTGTCCCTAATCTATGTTCCCTCTGTTCTAAATCACCTTCCCGTCGGATTAGAGATGCTTCCGTTTCCAACATCATCACATGCATTTCTTTTGACAGTGTAAACCATTCCCGAACATTAGGTTCTACTGGCGTACTAGTTGACGCTTTGTCTACCCTTACCCATATTATGGAATAATATTGTTGCGAGCGTGGCCTTTGGTTCGTTATTTAAAACACAATATTAAATAATTAATATATAAGTTCTTTATTACACTTAAATCATATAAAGTTCATAAACATCAACTCAACTCTAATTATCGCTAACACTGTACTTTCAATTATCGCAATCTAATTACACTCTTTCGCTTCTTTATTACTTTCGCTTGCTAACACTGCAACGTCTAAAACAAGACTCATTTCTGGCGATGACAACTGTTATATTTATACCATAGAAACTCTCCGGATTATTCTGGAGTGTTCTGTTCCAAAAGCTTCTTGACTATTCTATTTGTTCTATTCCTGAACTTTCCTGTAGATTTCATAATCGATTCTCCGAACCTGAAGTCGTTTACTCTCCGAACCTGAAGTTGTTTGTTGCGAGTAGATGTCACCAGTTGTCTCTCTCTATTGCACGTAACAATATGTAATATATATATACTTCAATTTAATAAGTTCAATATAATAATTCAACTTATTTAATATATAATTATTTAATATTGGATATATGTATATAATTAATATGGAATATATATCTCACTAAATTAATTCGCAGGGTGTTGTTAGTGCCAAGAATAAAATTACTTGCTTTGCCTCTACTGTCACTAATTATATTCAGGTCGTACTTTGAGGCTCTAGCATATGAGGCATGGAGTTACTCAATAGTATTGTTGTTTTAATTCCAGTTCACACTTACGACAAATAGTTCAGCATAAAAATTAGTATCATAAAATGATGAAGTTATTTGCTGTAACAATTTAATTTAATTTAACGCTTTGAAAAATTAAGTGTGCGCCTAAACATAGGCAATACGATACTTGTATACTTCCAATTGGAACTATTGACTTCAAAGATCAAAGTCAATTTCCTTTATAGAAAAATTAAACTTATATATTTCACTCTTTTGCTTTTTCTGCTATTAGAATTACGAATCCTATAAAAAGACTTTTGAATAACTGAATCCCGTGATTTTATTATGTACTTGTGCCCTGGTATGCTATCACTCATTACTTCTTTTAGATATCAAATTAGAATTCCCGTTTCACACTTCTGTGTAAAATTTTACTAGCTGATTATACTAAACTATATGAAATTTACCTCGTTACCTTTCACGTTTAGTGCAAGAAATTCCAGAAAATTCTGATTCTTATCACTTTCCGTAGTTTTTCAACCTCGAAATATTAATTGTAACTTTAATGACTTCTTAAATGTTGTCTTTTTCTTTTAATTATTCCTATTAGGAAATTTGTTAAAACGCTCACTGCGGCGCTATCCATCCCATCCAATCCCGGTTAAGCCCCAAAATTTAGAAGGAATTCTTAGAAAAAAACGCGCACTTCGTGTTAAATTCAATTGAGTTTTAGAAATAAGATAGAAGCTCCGCTTGTAATATACGCGAACTTGGAATGTTTGTTACTAGAAAGTAAGAATGAAAATAAGTATCAGCAACATGTGCCTTGTAGCATAGCATACTAAGTTAAATGTTCTTACAACCCCACGTTATCAGTTTTTAAGACTCATCGGGATGCGGATTGTATCAAGTGGTTTGTGTGTGAATCAAATCAATTTGCTGAAGACGTTGAAACCGTTTTCCTTTGCCCTCTACCCTTGAAGCAGATGGTCGCTGAGAAAATAGCGTTCTTTTGGGCCGCCATACTCTGCCATATTTGTGAAAAGCCGTCCACCGAGGATGATACAAAGGTGCGTGATCACTGTCACCTAACAGGTATATATCGGGGCTCGGCACATGAGAGATGTAATATTAATTTCAAGGATAGCCATACTATCCCAGTAATTTTGCACAACCTTAACGGCTACGATTCCCATTTTATAATTAAAAATATTGCAACTGATTATAATAAATTGAACGATTCTAATATTAGTCACGAAGATTATAAACATGCTTGCATTGTCTGGAATGAGTTTGGCATTCAAAACGTGGATGAATATTCCGATCTGCATTTAAAAACTGATGTCCTTCTTCTAGCGGATGTTTTTGATCAATTCCGTACAGGTTGCCTCCAAACATATGGACTAGATCCCGCTCATTATTTTACACTTCCAGGTTATACTTGGGACGCTATGCTGAAACATACTAACATAACCTTGGAATTGCTCACCGATATAGATATGGTTATGTTTATTGAGCGTGGTATCCGAGGTGGCCAATCTGCCAATCTGGTATCACTTCTTACAACGCTAAATACAGTGAGCACCACACTTTCAGTTTTATTTAGTCACGATATAATGTGGTGCGGGGAGGAAAAATTGAAAAACATACATACATGAATTTTACATAACGAAACATATTTAGTTCCCTCAGTTTCAGTCCAATATTACGATATACAAGCATAGGTGCGTATCATGGTCACCATTACACTTTTTGTAGTGGTATACAATTGAGATAAAGTTGAATTGTGTTCAGAAAGTGGAACTTCATAATTAATGTCACACACAATGGATAATCCGACAGCAAATTCAACGCCAGAACCGCATTTGAGAACACAAGCCCAAATTTGAGTGCAGATAGCACTGACCCCAGTACAAGCAGCAGCCCGGCAGAAAGCGTTGAAGCGTCTATGCTAAGGTCCGGAAAAGAATTCAGACGACAATCCAGATCTTGTCCGCGATTATTACAAGAAGACAATATGGCAACCGTACAAGTTGACATAGCAAAAGTCAACCAATTGATTTTTAATAGTATTCCTATTTTGACTGGTGACGTAGGAAAAAACCCTAGAGTCAGAAGTAAGCATATTTATAAATTGTTGTAAACATGTAATAAATTACTTATCTGTCGAAGAAATTCCCATTTTTTTAACCCTCCTCCCCCACGCGCTTTAGAGGAAGAGCAACAACCTCATTAGAGGGGACACAATTTAAAATTTTTAACGAATTAGAGACCAAAATCCACAGCAAACTGCGCAGCACAATGTGCTACGTGACCTTGGTAAACAAGCTCCGTGTGCTATACCAGATGCCTGGAGAGACGTTGACAGATTATGCACACAGAGTAAAATTGCTATATAAAAATTGTATCTCAAAAATTTCCGAGCGTCATGACGGTGATGCTGTTAAAGCAGTAGAAACCGAACTTATGGAAACGGTCATATATGTGTTCAAAACAGGGATAATCAACCCTTATCATAAGATACATCTTATGCAAGACACAAGTCAGGAATTGTTTGTAGTAATCGAGAAGGCGGAAAAATTTGAAGAGATAGAAAGGCAAGCATTGTCGATGTATCATAACCCTTTGTGAGTTCAATTAATGAAACCAACAATGGAAAACGGATATTCAGTTGCGAATAACTTCAATGGGCTCCACCAAAAGCCAAAATATTATCAAGTATGTCCTCAGGGAATAATTCTTACAGTGGAGGAAGATATTCGGCACATAACCGTCAAGAAAACCACAGGCGGAACCCGCCTTCCGTAAAATGTAGTTTCTGTAATGTTATGTACGTAAATTATACCCTGAAAAAGTATAGAAAGGGGATGATTTTACAGGCATATGTACATACATGTTGAACATGATTAGCTTACCTTCAAAAACATTTGAAGAAAGCAAATCAGTTCCTAAAACTCACATAGAAAACCCTAAAATTTGAAAAATATTAAAAAATTGAATAAGTTCTTCAAATTCAATTCAATAAAAAATTCCAAATTATAAATTTTCACGTAAGCTAACCATGCCTAAAACATGGTTAGCTTATCAATTTAATCAGTGAAGAAAATTGCGTCAGCAATTTTCTTCACATTCCATAAATTAAAATAAAATTATTCCCATGGCAAATTTTGCCTTCAGCAAAATTTTCCAGTAGAAATATTTACTTAAAAAAAAAAGCAAAAGACAAATCGTACCTTCAGTACGATTTGTCGTGAAAATTTCAATATGTATGTACGAACGTACATACATATCACAAAAAAGCTTTCGCGACAAGAAGAGCGCGCCGCGAAAGTACATTGTATGTATACGCGCGCGGCATCGTGACGGTGGCTGATGTTTATAAAAGCATCAAATTTCAAGCCTCCGTCCAACGAAAAATATTCTGGACTTGTTTAATCAAGTCCAGAATAAATGAAAATTTTCTCAGGGTGAAAATGCAACTATGCATTTTTTACCCTGAACGAAGGCTCTTGATCGCGACAAAAGTGATCAAGAGCCGAGTTGGATTCTAAATTTCGATTACGGCGGATCAAGAGTTGTATTTTAAATTTCCTGCGCGGCGGTTAAACGGAAAAAATATTTGGATCAAGAGCCGAGTTGATTTTAAATTTGATGAACGGCGGTTCGGTTTAGATTTGTAGAAAGTAATAAAGTTATAAAAAAAAACGAGAAGTGATAATTTTTCGAAGAACAAAATTGTAATATATCTAGAGGATAATTAATAACGTTGTAAAATTTGTAGAAATTAATAAAGTTATAAAGATAACGAGAAGTGATAATTTTTCGAAGAACAAATTTTTTGGAGAATAGGTTTAATACCAAGGGAAAGTGTATACACTTGTGCAAGTGAAAGAAGGAAATAAAGAAAAGATAACAAGAAGCAAAAGTGTTCAAGTGTGGTGTGTACCATTTACTCTCCTTCAGGCCTCAGTTATAGGAGGAAAAAATATAACAATTGGTGATTTGGATACAATACCCGCCATTCCCACAAAGGTACGTAACAAAATTGGCGCAGCCGGTAGGATAGAGGAAGCCTACTTTAAACAAACAAAAGTATAAGCGCTCGAAAACCCTCTATCCTACGAATCAAAAGGAGTTGAGGACGAAATCGAATACTGGGCAAGACACCCTACCCTTCGCCTGAAGTTGAGTCTGGCTTCAGGAGTATTTCGATCTAGTCGGCTCCCAACGCTCGGGGTCGGACAGCTTTAACTGCCTCTGTTTGAAAAACACGCAGCCACCCCCTCATCAAAGCACAAAGTGCCAACGTGGGACAATAGCGGGCTTCATCCCAGCCCAGGAACATAAGACGTCCACAGCCGAAAATTTCAAAGCGAAACTTGAAGGAAGAATCCTCAACCGACAATCTGCGATCCGGAGCTGAAAGGGACTTCGAAGTAGGCAACGCGCCCCCCTTTCAGCTTTTATCCAGGGGAATTTAAGAAGGCCACGGGCCCCCCGGCAGCAAAAGAACTTCAATCACAAAAACCAGCGATGAATTGAGAGGGACCTCGAAGAAGGCAATAAGCCCCCCTCTCAATTTGAACCAAGGAAACTAAGACGGCAGAAGCCCCCCTAGCTGCAAATTCTACATACGGTGGTCCATGAGCGAGGAAAGCTCCCACCAGGAGACGCCGCCGGAAATCTCACCAATTCCACCAACTCCACAACAATCTTCCTCACCGGGCGACGCACAGGAAGATCCGTCCCGGTACGAAGGAGGCAACGAGGGAGCAACATCTGCAACAGAGGGTGCTAATCAAACACCCCCAACAAATTCAACAGCACCAGGAGTAACATTAAGGACTGGGACAATCCTTACAGGTCCCCCACAAGTAAGACCTTCTAGTTTAAATTTAGAAAATTATTTAAAATATCTAGAGGGGAAAGTGCGAGACTCCTCCGAACTTTCTGTTATACAGTGCGATTCTATCGATAAACAGCTCAAATAGACCCGTGAACGGCGTCTTGAGCAAATCGCGCAATTCAAAGAAAGTACGGAAAAATTTAAAGAAAGCTTAAAGCAGTTTGGGGAACTCTCGCACTCTCTCGAAACAGAAATTACAAATAATAGTGTAGAATTAAGAGAAGGTGCCATTGAAGACAGTGTCAGTGATTCCACCGTGAGTGAAATCCTATTGAATTGGCTGGGCGACTCCCTTTTGGAAACCAGCATAGAAGAAACTAGCTCCCCAAAAGTATCAAACTTAAGCTTCAGAATCCCCAATATAAACATGGCAGATTACGCGAAAATCGCCAAGTTAACTGCCCAGCTCGTTCCCCTATTCTCGGGAGAGCAGCACCCAAAATTGAGCCTGGAGCTCCAAACTTTCCTAGGATGCTGCAGGCAGGTAATCTAGTGCATTTCGGTGGAGGAACTATCGGCATTTTTGCAAATCTTCCCCACCAGACTTCGAGGCGAAGCTTACCAGCTGTTTGCCTCAAATATGCCTACTACTTTCAAAGAGGTAGAAGAACGGCTAAATCGTACATACCTGCCTAGGGAAACTTATCAGGAACTGGTAAATAAATTAATTACTACAAGGCAGTATCCTTTGGGAAACCTCACTGCCTTCACGGCACGAGTGAAACAAATGCTGGCACTCTGTAATGAAGCAGCAGAGTCCAAATATGGCGCTACGGCAGCCCCCGCTGTGAAAACACAGCTAGAAGACTTCGCTAAAAACGCACTAAAAACAGGAGTCAATAACCCGTATATGTGCCAATACCTTCTGACCATGACAGACGGTACGGTGGATGACCTCGTACAAAGAGCGCTTGACATGGAGCGTCTCCAGCAAAGTGCTCTATTTCTGCAACCTCCAGGGCACTTTCAATTCAGTACAGTGCAGAACACAATACCACAGTCAACAAATGCACCTGTGATAAGTAATCCGCAAGGGATTCTAAATAATTCGCCTGCAAATCACCCCATATATAGTCCAGGCATAACACCATTCGCACAAGATACCTGGCAAAACAGTGTGCCCACAAATGCAAGCACCAGTACATTTCCATCACAGTTCACACAGGCAAATATAAAACAGGAGCCAAAATCACCAAATAGAAATTTTAGTGTAAACAATAAAAATAATTATTTAAATAAAATTACTTGTAGTTTTTGTAATTTAAGAGGCCATACATACGCAGATTGCCTCAAACGTAAAAATACTCCGTACTGTGTGAACTGCAAAATATACAACCACGATATACGTGACTGCAGGAGGAACAACAACAATATCCAAAGATCAAGCAACAATGGTGGACCATCGAATCAACGCCCTAGAGAGCCGCAGAATCCCAATAACAATTCCAGAGTCTATAACGTGCGTAAAAAGTGCGAATTTTGTGGTCGTTCTGGACATGCAGTAAATAACTGCCAACAAAAACGTAAATGGGAGGCCCGGAGTCAGGGAAACGACGTACAGTCGACCCAAAACTCCCCGGCTCGACTATAAATCCCTCATCTAATAAAATAGGGTCTCCTCAGCAGCCCGATTCCAGTGTCGCTACCGTAAAACTTCCTTTAGACATAGGCCTGAACGGCCAAGCTAAACTGGTAGTAGACACAGGCGCTGAGGTTAGTATAATAAAGAAAAGGTCATTAAAAGATCACAAAGAAATTAACCACAATGAGGCATGTACACTTCAGACCCCATTTGGTACCGGAAAGACGCTGGGAAATTGCCAGGGAAACTTCGTTTTCAAAAACAAAATTCCCTGCAAGTTTCAAGTCGTAAAGAACTTGCCGGGCCTTTCCGATGATGGACTTCTAGGAAATGATTTCCTGGCTAAAAACTGTAACGTTCAGGGTCCTAATAAGGCACTAAGGTTTCCTCGCACGGAAACTAATCCAGACGAATTTGCTTTGCCATTAGATTTTCAAACGGACAAGCCACATTCTGAAAAAGCAGTCGAAGTAAGAGCACTTGCAGAAGAGGTAGAGTCTAAACAGGTTGAACTATCCACCTGCAGTGTCTTCAAGGCTTCTCAAACGAGAAAAGCTGGCTGCCAAGCTCCAAAAGAGCCCAAGGAATGTGAAAAAGGCTGTCTGGGCGAACAAGAGACCGATGAAATCAGGCAGCAATTGGTTACCTTTAAGGAACCAATTTGCATACCTGCGCGCTCTCAAATTGTTGCCCCAGTCCCGTTACAAACTCAAGAAGAAATGCTCTGTTTATCACAAGAGATAAGCGCTGGAGTCTTCTTGGCAAACAGTTTACTGTCATCTGGAGAAGAATTAGTGCTGGTCAGTATTCTCAACGCAAACAGTCATCAAGTAGTCATACATAGCTTAAAGTTACAGCTATTTCCAATAAACGACTACATCATAGTCCCATTAACACACACAAAAGACCACAAAAGAACACACACTCCACTACCAAATTTAGAGGCAATATCAAACAACCCAAGAGACGGAACTGAGTGCCTAAAGCCTGCCAAAAAGGTGCATATAACTCTTCCGTCCAAAATCCCGAGGCATAAATCACTCTTAAACAAACAACGGCCATATAAGAACGGTAGCGAGTCGCTAAAGCCTATATTAAAGGTGCATATTACTCCACCGTCACAAAACACAAAACATTCTACATGGTCAAAAAGCAGTAGCATTGACGCGCATGAGTATCCCACACAACCTAAGGCAAAGACCACACAGGTGTACCAAACTCAGCCGTCAACAAAGCAGGAAGCAAATGCCCTGCCAATTACTAAGAACAACGAAATAAACCCTCGAAAGGAATCACAGAAGCCTCATCTATTTACAGGTCAAAAACCTAAAAGGAAGAGTAAGTCAAACCAAGGTTCAGCCGACAAAACGGCAATTTTACAACATGTACGATATCTATACCCGGATAATGAGACTCCGGACGACCCAAAACAATACCCGCGTATTTCTAGGCTAGAGCAAGAACTCAGCCTAGACCCTAATTTAACCGCGGAAGAAAAAATTTCGATATCAGAACTCTGCGAAGAGTATAACGATATCTTCTTCCTCAAAGGTGACAAACTCACCTATACAAATGCGATAACGCATAATATTCCATTGGTGCAAGATCAAGCACCAATCAATCAAAAAATGTACCGCTTACCTGAAACACAGCGGAAAGTCATTAACGAGCAGCTAAAAGAAATGCTAGACAGCGGGATAGTCCAGTCTAGTAAGAGCCCTTGGAATTCACCTCTACTAGTTGTCCCCAAGAAAGCGGGACCTGACGGTGAAAAAAGGTGGCGCGTCGTTGCCGATTTTCGTAAATTAAACGAAAAGACAATTGGAGATGCATTCCCGCTACCCCGAATCGAGGATATTCTCGACCAACTAGGTCACGCAAGGTATTTCACCACACTCGATTTGGCCAACGGCTATCACCAAGTCCTTGTCGACAAAAAAGATCGACATAAAACTGCTTTCAGCACAAGCTCTGGGCACTATGAGTTCAAGCGTATGCCATTCGGGCTCAAAGGAGCCCCTGCCACATTTCAACGCCTAATGAATTTCGTCCTAACAGGCCTACAAGGCCTCGAATGTTTTGTCTACCTAGATGACATTGTCATCTATGGTAAAAATTTAAACGACCACAACGAAAAGTTGAGGAAAGTCTTCAATAAGTTGAGAGAAAACAACTTAAAACTGCAGCCAGAAAAGTGCCAGTTTCTACGAAGAGAAGTTGTTTACCTAGGACATAAATGTTCTAACGAAGGAGCCCTACCAGACCCAAGTAAGACGGCCTGCGTCCAAACATTTCCTGTTCCAAGAACAGTAAGGCAAGTTCAGTCATTTTTAGGACTTGCCAATTACTACAGGAAATTCATTCCAGACTTCTCCAAAATTGTACGTCCAATCACAAATTTACTCCGAAAGGATGTAAAATTCACTTGGACAGAGAAATGCCAAGAAGCATTCCAAAGCATAAAAAATGCTTTAATTTCTCCACCACTTTTAATTTACCCCGATTTTTCGAAATCTTTTAATCTCACTACAGACGCAAGTAACGAGGCTCTAGGAGCTGTTCTTTCTCAAGGAGAAGTCGGAAAGGACCAGCCCATTGCCTATGCAAGCCGCACATTAAAGAAAGCCGAAAGAAATTACTCTACTATATAGAAAGAGTTATTGGCTATTGTCTGGGCTACCAAGAATTTCAGGTGCTATCTTCAAGGCCGGAAATTCACGGTCTATACTGACCATAAACCTCTCAAAGGTGTCTTCAATGTGAAAGACCCTACTTCCCGTTTGGTGAGATTTCACCACAAATTATCTGAATTCGATTACAACATCGAATATAAACCAGGGAAGTACAACACTAATGCCGATGCACTAAGTCGCATCCCTCAAGCATTAAAAGAAGACAGTTTAGGCAATACCTTAACGGTAGAAGCCCTAGTCCACCACGCGATGGACTCAGATGTGGAGGAAAACAATTCCACAAATAACAAGAGAAAGAAGAAATCCGCTCATTGTTTCGTCGTGACTCGAGCTCAGAAGCAAAAGCCTCAAGAGACATTAAATAGCTCCAGTGTGGAGACAGAAGAGCACACGAAAGCGGACCAAAACGAAATGCAACACACTGAGGCGGAAACACTAAACCCAGCATCGCTTGAGCAAAAAGTAAGTACTGGCAAGGCACCCGAAGTTATCACGAGCGCTACGGAAATCCGAACAGTCTTAAAAGATTATCACGATTCTCCATTTGGTGGCCATCAAGGTGTCATAAAAACTTACAAACGCATAAGACGCAAGTATTGGTGAAGACACATGCTTAGCGATATTAAAAAATACATTAAAAAATGCCCAAAGTGCCAGACGATGAAAGCATCTCCACAATAGAAAATGCCAATGGTTATCACGGACATCGCAGAGCAACCGTTCGACAAAGTTTACCTCGATATTGTAGGTCCATTAGAAGAGACCACATCAGGTAACAAATATATCTTGACCTTCCAAGATAATTTAACAAAATTTGTCGACTGGTATGCAATACCTAATGCAGAAGCAGTCACAGTAGCGCAAGTTTTCTTTGATGAAATCGTTACGCGCTATCGCATACCCAAAAGAATACTCACCGATCAGGGAACAAATTTCCTGAGTGAATTATTCAAAAGAGTATGTAAGCTTCTAAAGGTAAAGAAGTTACAGACTTCGGCATACCACCCACAGTCTAACGGAGCACTAGAGTGTGCCCACAGGCCGCTGATTGAATACCTGCGAACAATCGTAGATGAAAATCCCAAAACATGGGACCAATACCTACGAACCGCTGCATTCGTGTATAACAATAGTATACACGAGGGTACTAAACTTACCCCAATGGACTGCCTATACGGCTTCACAGCGGATGTCCCATCAAATTTAAAACGGGATCCCGAACCCGTTTACAATCATGAGAGCTACTATCATATACTGAAGTATAAGCTGCAAAAATCATATGCCACGGCAAGAAAGAACTTATTGGCAAGTAAACAGCGCTCAAAGGGGTACTACGATAAGACAGTACGGCCCCTAACTTTCCATGTAGGAGACAAGGTCCTCATCAAGAATGAAAGCAGAAAACATAAGCTTTCCCAAATCTGGGTAGGACCTTATCAGGTAATCGCAATACCAAGTGATGTGAATACCACAATCAAAATTGGTAAGCGAACGGTAACGGTACATAATAACCGTTTGAAACCATATTTCGAATAAAAATATATCAAACAAAAATGAACCAGGTTGACTTGAAATTCCCACTATAGTGTCCATTAAACCTCATTTCAATACCTCCCCATAAACATTTGCGGTGGAGTCACTCCACTGCCCAGTTTAAATCAGTACAATGTACGTACAAGTATGCTTAAAGGATTGTTTTCTTCTCCTGAATTGTCCACAGAAATGGCGCTAAAATTCATCATAGTTGTCCTCTTCATCCAGTACACAACTGGAGCAACCGCTGACAAACCTTATGTAATAACCCAGCTAAATGACTCGGGTATATTTTTCGAGGACCTAGGAAATCTGATGGTATATCATGACACCTGGAATGTCCTCACCGAGATAGACTTGGAAGAACTAGATGCACAGATAAAGCTAGCAGAATATGCAGAGCACTTAGTGCATAAACTCTGCATAAATATAACAAACCCAGAAGACCTCTGTAACGTGCAGCAACTACACATACACGCTATTATAGACAGCGTACGAAAACGTACGGAAACTATAAGGGAACTAGTACCAGGAAAACGCAAGGCCAGATCACTATTTGATGGAATAGGCAATGCCATGCACTATTTGTTTGGAACTATGGACAGCAACAACGAAAAAGAAATTTACAGCAGGTTAGAAGAACTTGAATCGAATACACAAGTCCTAGCCGAGCTAGAGAAACAACAAATCAGTGTTGTAAAAACTACCTTGGAAAAGATTCAAAAACCGCTGGCAAGGTTAATAGACAGACAACAAAAAATAGCACACCAGATAAACGATCTCCACCATGTGGCCGATGATTTAACTAGGAGGCAATTGAGACAAGAGATTATATCAAGCTTATTGCTCCAAATCATCGAAGTTGAATATCGACAACAAGCCCTCCTGGATATAATAGTGGCTAGTAAAACCAATCATATTCATCCACTCCTAATGTCTCCCAAAAATCTGTTGGAGATATACCGCAAGACGGCCTCAAATTGCCCAAATGACCAAAATTGTCTATCTGTCCTATATCAGACAGCAGGAGCTCAGTCGCTCCTTATGCAGAATAAATTGGTGGTGAGAATTACTCTCCCAATTTTTAATCTGCCAAAAATGAGGCTACAACAGATTCAATGATATCCTGTATCCAAGTCAGCAAATTACTCATTAATTCCAGACCCTGGTTATTCATACATAGCCAATAGCGAAAAACTCAGGAATTTCTCTTATTAAGAGGCGATGACTTGAAAAATTTCAAAAAAATAACAAGTAATTTGGAAGAAAACACGTATGTAGGCCGGCTGAACACGCCTATAATCAAAGCGGCAACGTCCAACGAATGTGCCATTAAATTGCTATACAACCCTCTAAGTGAAGTGCCCAAATGCAAGACCCGAGTACAAATCCCACAAAAAGACATGCTGATCAAATTAAGTAAGTCCAATACGTGGCTATTTTCTTTTATCACCTCCACGGTGCTACACATCACATGTCCAGATCACTTTGTAATCTCGAAACTGGAAGGACAAGGGATATTAGAGATAACGCGACCATGTCAAGTTCAAATTGGTGACAAAGTGCTTAAATACGAAGGTCAGAGTAAATTTCCACTAAAAATTACCCAGCCGAATCAGTTTCCTGAGCTCAACCACTCTCTACTCAAAGTAAACCTGACTGAAATTTTACAAGGAACTCAAAACCACAGTCTGGGGAAAATCGAAATCTTAACGGGAGACGATACCCATAAATCAATTTATACCGACACCCATTCGCTGGAAGAAATCCAAAACAAAATTACTAAATACCAGGAAAAGGTATCGAACAGAAACTCCCATATCCTGTCCACAACTTCTCTATCATTCACGAGCCTACTAGTTCTGGCCATAATGATTGTTGTGGCAGTAAAATATCTACACGCTGTTGTCATCAATATGAGACAACAGAGAAATCAACCACAAGGTAACCCCGAAATTTCATCAGAGGGAATTCCTTTAGAAGAGCGAACTCCTGCTCCCCAACCCAGCTTAAGGCGAGCCAGAAGCCTCTCCAAAACAAAATCAGTCCAAATCCTTTAGAAATGCGAAACTGACACTGTCAATATTGGTCACTCGATCAAAGTAAATTTATAGACAAAAGAAAACCTGGTCACATGTACAAAACATATAAATAACTAACAACAACGATTTGTAGAAAAAAAAATGGTATTATAATTACATAACAAAATAAGTTAAAATAAATAACTGCATGTAATGAAAAATAGAATAGAAGTAATTTTAAATAAAATAAAAGTAAACAAATCATTAAGGATGAAGTACCCGAAAATGCATGGAGTAAAAATAAAATGAAAGGTATGAAATTCACAAATAGATAAAAAGAAAAATTAGAGAAAACATGCCTCTGCAAAAGGAAAGAACTAAATATAAATAACAAATTAATAAGTAAAAATAAGAAGTTTACTGGGTTACTAATAGTAACAAAATATAAGATAAACAATAATAATAATAACTAGTATTAGAATAAGAATACAAAAAAAATAAGTGCATAACTACATAACTACATAAGATAATCAGTTCTTAGGCTAAACAAAAAAAAATTTTTTTTGAAAAACAACCACAAAATCATCGACACAAATCGATTTAAATCATTCAAAACAACAATAATGCAAAGACTATATTCGATTTCTGTGTATTTATGCCCATCAAAAAAAAAAATTATTACGATATACAAGGTTCAATAGTTTGAAAGTCTGGTAAACAAGAAATGATTGAAAAGATTTAACAAGATTAGATTCCCCGATTTAATTCGACTGTGTATTTTCGATAATTTGAAAAAAAAAATGAGAACAAAATTAACAACAACGACTACAACAGCAGCAATAAAAAAGATGAAGCAAACCATACTAACAATGGTTAAATAAACAAAAAAAAAACAATGTATAAAAAGCATTTCCTTTTAATACTAAAATTAGAAATAATTATACATACAAAAACAAAATGTAAAGCCAAGCCGAACGAAAAAATAACATAAAATTACATAAGGCTACACAAAAAAAAATGTTTTTAACTAAACTTATAATTAGGGAATAAAATAGTAAATAACAATTAATATTAAAACAACAAATAAAACCTAGCCAATAGAATAGGAGATATACAAGAAAGAAAAAAAAAAACTAGTTGTTAGCCCAAAATTGTGTAAACTCAACCGAAACCGCACCGACTGAACCAAATAAGTACCAACCTAACCAGACCTAAAAGCAAAACAAATTCGAGAAAGAATAAAATAATAGAATTAAAGTAGCACTAATGATCACTAATGGTAACGTAAAATACACTACATAAATTCGCAAAAAATAAAGTTCAAATCAAAGGTAATTAGCAAAAAAAAAAAAATAAAATAATACAAACTAGTACAACGACAACTTCCCCTGAGAATTATTCCTCTTCAAAGAATAATTCTCTTTTTCTCAGGGGGAAGGATTGTTATGTACGTAAATTATACCCTGAAAAAGTATAGAAAGGGGATGATTTTACAGGCATATGTACATACATGTTGAACATGATTAGCTTACCTTCAAAAACATTTGAAGAAAGCAAATCAGTTCCTAAAACTCACATAGAAAACCCTAAAATTTGAAAAATATTAAAAAATTGAATAAGTTCTTCAAATTCAATTCAATAAAAAATTCCAAATTATAAATTTTCACGTAAGCTAACCATGCCTAAAACATGGTTAGCTTATCTATTTAATCAGTGAATAAAATTGCGTCAGCAATTTTCTTCACATTCCATAAATTAAAATAAAATTATTCCCATGGCAAATTTTGCCTTCAGCAAAATTTGCCAGTAGAAATATTTACTTAAAAAAAAAAATAAAGCAAAAGACAAATCGTACCTTCAGTACGATTTGTCGTGAAAATTTCAATATGTATGTACGAACGTACATACATATCACAAAAAAGCTTTCGCGACAAGAAGAGCGCGCCGCGAAAGTACATTGTATGTATACGCGCGCGGCATCGTGACGGTGGCTGATGTTTATAAAAGCATCAAATTTCAAGCCTCCGTCCAACGAAAAATATTCTGGACTTGTTTAATCAAGTCCAGAATAAATGAAAATTTTCTCAGGGTGAAAATGCAACTATGCATTTTTTACCCTGAACGAAGGCTCTTGATCGCGACAAAAGTGATCAAGAGCCGAGTTGGATTCTAAATTTCGATTACGGCGGATCAAGAGTTGTATTTTAAATTTCCTGCGCGGCGGTTAAACGGAAAAAATATTTGGATCAAGAGCCGAGTTGATTTTAAATTTGATGAACGGCGGTTCGGTTTAGATTTGTAGAAAGTAATAAAGTTATAAAAAAAAAACGAGAAGTGATAATTTTTCGAAGAACAAAATTGTAATATATCTAGAGGATAATTAATAACGTTGTAAAATTTGTAGAAATTAATAAAGTTATAAAGATAACGAGAAGTGATAATTTTTCGAAGAACAAATTTTTTGGAGAATAGGTTTAATACCAAGGGAAAGTGTATACACTTGTGCAAGTGAAAGAAGGAAATAAAGGAAAGATAACAAGAAGCAAAAGTGTTCAAGTGTGGTGTGTACCATTTACTCTCCTTCAGGCCTCAGTTATAGGAGGAAAAAATATAACAATTGGTGATTTGGATACAATACCCGCCATTCCCACAAAGGTACGTAACAGTAACAAGGAAAATGCCGAATGGTTCTAGCGGAAAAAGATAGGGCTCTGCACAAACTGTCAAGGCCATGAACATATCGCCCAGAATTGCAGAAAGAGAGCTACTAACCAAAAACCTCAACTAAATTCGTTGCAAACTAATGTAAGTTCAGTTTTGCACGGCCACTCAAACGTTGCAAATTTTGTCAAAGAAATGGACATATTATGATCAACTATCGCGCTAACCAAGAGTGGGAAAGCATGCGAACACAAAGTTCTAAAAGAACATACCAATGTTCGGAAAACTAGATGTATGTTAGCGACGACGCCGCGGAAGCCTGGAGTGTACCAATGAAAATCAGTGTCAGCCCTCCCAAGCCCCTAAATGCTCAGTTAAATTCCCGTTTTATGTAGCAGCTACTTCCGCGGTCGAGCTCTCAGTCCACATGGCAGCTGACGTTAGTTTAATAAGAAAAGTCGGCATTACAAAGTAATATCAAAAGTAATCAGGATAATAAAACAAACCTTAACGGCGCTTTTGGAGAAGGTCAAACAGTAGGAACATGCAAGGGGAATTTTCTACTTAAAACTCCACAAGCATGTGAATTTCATGTAGTAAGAGACAACGAGAATGTACCTTGCCGCGGCATACTGGGCTACAATTTCTTATCAAAAGCATGTAATAATTAAGGGTCTACAGAAAACCTTAGAGTTCCCAGTCTTAGAAGTAAATAATGCGTACTTTGCTATACCACTGAATTCTCACCTTGTAAAGAAGGGGTATAGTCCTTTCGAAACGTTGAAAAATAGAAAGCCGATCCATTTCCCAACATGGGAACTTGGTAAGCTGGAATTTGTAAGTGACTATAATCCAAGCTGATGTGTATGGGTAGTTCCACAGATAACACTCTTCATTTCCCTTCAATGAGTTTATTGTTAAAATGCAAATACAATCCTAAATTATTATTATGTCTGATGGATTGTAGATAAAGCATCCAAAATGACCCAAGTGTCATTGCCGTTAGCTGGAACTTGACTGGCTCGATGTAAGCGATTGCTTGCCCCTCTCACTGGACTCCGTACATATGTAGATACTCAACACCTTTCTCCTCGCGAAGAAAACGACGTATATGTCAGTCGCTCGGGTACCTTCTTTATTCGTGCAGATTGGCCTACTGGGGTTTGCGATCGAACTGGAGGTGTCTCTTCCGGTGTGTCTGGATTTACCGCAGTGTTGGCTAGCCTGATCTCCTTTTGTCGGATATTATGGGATATTACATCTTGGGCTTCTAATTCTCTTGTAACAGGCTCAAGGCTCTCTCGATTATTTGTCAAAGTCCGTTTAGTCTGTTTAAGTCGCTTGTCTTGGTTTTCAGTCAACACTGTAGCGGGTATATCAAAATTTATTTTTATATCGTTGCTTGGTTCACATTCTGTCTTTCTCAGCTAGTCAACATGGCGGATGTGCTTTTGGTCATCCACTAAAATTTCGTAATGCAATTCTCCTTTCTTTGCCCAGATAACTCCAATTTTCCACTTGCAGTTTTTTATTTCCATAAAATCGTGCCGGGATTCGGTCACCGATATTGTACTCTGGTATTCTCCTTTGGGTGAATCCTCGAATCGTGTTTCTGTTACATCTGCAGTTATGTTCCGTTTTACGAGGTCTATTCTTGTTCTAATATTCCTTTTTAACATTAGTTCTGCAGAACTTGCCCCCGTCACGCTGTTTGGTACCTTCCGATATTGCATCAACAATCTGCAAAGTTTGGTGCTTAAACTACCCTTCTCGTCTTGCATTGCACGTAGGCCTTGCTTCACTATTTGTACAAATCGTTCCGCTTGCCCGTTGGTAGCTGGATGATAGGGTGCGCAGTATTTATGAATGATACCATTGGATTTTAGAAAATGCTCAGACTCGTAGGATTTAAATTGCGTGCCGTTATCTGTCACCACCGAAATAGGCAGTTCAAATCTAGTGAATATTTCCTTTAAGGACTCAATAGTTTTGATTGCATTCGTACAATTGTGTGGAACTACTTCCATCCATTTGGAATGTGCGTCTACTACGATCAAAAAGGAAGAGTTCCTGAATGGGCCTATATGTAGTCTATATGCAGTCTTTGCCATGGCTTCTTGGGATAATCCCATGGATGGTACGGAATTTTCCTGGGGTTGGACTGTATTCTTCCGCAGCTATAACATTTCCGACAGAGTGATTCAATGTCATCATTCATGTTTCTTCACCACACATAACTTCGAGCTAAAGCCTTCATACGTACCATACCGGTATGAGCTGTATGTAATTCTTCACGTATTCTACCTTGAAGGCTCTTAGGTATCATTACACGAGCTCCGTAAAATATGCAACCTTCTTGCACTGAAAAACTGGCGGTATTGTCGTCGCATGATAGTGATTTTCCTGCTTGTAGTGTATTATATATTTCTCTGCATTCAGGATCCTTTATGGTCTCCTCCGAATTTCAGTTTGTGTTACCGGTAAGATATCCAATTGCTTTATAAGAAATATAGTGTCCGCATCGGGTTTTCCTTCATTCGGTGGTTCTTCCATGGGAAATCGAGATAAGAAATCTGCATTAGCGTGATCTTGAGTTCGTCTGTATTTTATTGTATAGTTAAATCCGGATAAAAAATTTGCATAATGTAAGAGACGTAAGGCCGAAATAGGTGGTACATTTTTTTCAGGATGCAATATTCTTGTATGAGGTTTGTGATCCGTAATTAGGGTAATTTTTCGTCCATAACAATATTGAAAGAATTTTCTTAATGCCCAAAAAATTGCTGTTGCTTCTTTATCGATTTGTGAGTAGTTCTTTTCAGCTTTTGATAACGAACGCGAAGCAAAAGGTATAGCTCTCTCCTCACCTTCACGTGTAATGTGAGATATAACAGCCCAAGTCCGGTCTGTCGCCAATATAAGTGGTAAATCCGGATTATATCTGATTAGAGAATTTGAATTTGTTATTTCTTTCTTTAAATTTGTATAAGCGATCTCACAGGCCTTCGATCATTCAAATTTGATACCCTTCTTGAGCAATGCGTTCAGAGGAGATATCTTGCTTGCGAGATTCTGAATGAATTTTTGATTTTAGTTTATTAGTCCAATAAATGTTCGTAGCCCAAGTACGTTGGTACGCCTTTTACTCTTTACAATGGCTTCAACTTTTTTAGGCATCGGTTTGATACCGCCTTCCTCAATGATGTGACCTAGGTAGGTAATAGAGTTCAAAGGAAACTGGCATTTCCCCCTGTTTAGGTGCAAATTGTTTTCGCGTAATCGTTTTAATAAGGCCGTAAGATTTGTAGTTACATCAATGTAATTTGTTCCTTGTAATAAAATATCGTCAAAGAAACACACCACTCCTCGTAAATCTTGTAATATTGCATCCATAAATCTTTTCCATGTATTAGGGCTTACCTTTACTCCGAACATCAAGCGGTTTACCCTGTATGTTCCTCTATGCGTACTTATGGCCTGTAGCATTGAACTTGCTTCGTCAACTTGCATGTGTAAATATGCTTGAAGTAGGTCGAGAACGCAGAAATATTTACCACCACCGATCTTCGCAAAAACACCTTCTATTTTAGGTATTGGATAATTGTCATCTTTAATCACGGTATTTATGGTTACCTTGTAGTCAGCACATAGTCTGATGTCTCCATTATTTTTAATAACTGGAACGATAGGTGTACCCCACGGACAATGTGTTACTTTTTCAATTATTTCTTGTTTTTCTAATCGATCAATTTCAGCATCAATTTTGACCTTTAGTGCATATGGCACGGCTCTTGGTTTGAAAAAAACAGGCATAACGTTTGTGTCTTTTAACACAAATGAACTTTTAGCTTTAGGAATTTTTCCTATGGTTTCTGTAAAAATATTGGAATAGTTTTCGAGAAGTTCATTGATTCTTTTTTTGTACAATTCTTCACTAATATCGGCCGCAAGTATTTGATTTACTGGTGATATATCCAATTTTAATTTTTCCATCCAGTCTCTCCCTAATATTGTGTCGACATCTTGTTGTAAAACATACAAATTTACCATCGCTGCATTTCCATTATATGCAATTTTCATGTTACAAGCTAATAGCGGATGTAAAATTTCTCCTGTGTACGTTTTTAATTTAATTGAAGTAGGATATAGCTTCTTTCTGGCCATAATTTCTTAAATGTGGCGTCTGACATGGTAGAGACCGCCGCACCGGTATAAAATTCCACTGTGCATAATACCTTGTCTACCAAAATATCTCTTAACATTTTTTTTCTTTTTATAGCGTTGCAAGTCTTAATTTTGTTTATAAACTAACTGTCGTCCGAGTCACTTGTTTCTTCTACAGTCAATAACTTTTGATCACGAAAACTTTTATTCAAGCATACACTGTGTACATGTCCGTCTTTCTTGCATTTCGAACATTTCAAATTTTTTGCTTTGCATTTATTTGCTTCCTTGCCACATTTAAAGCATTTACTGTGAACGTTTCTTATCGTCGATTGCTGGTCATTGTTATGTCCGTTATTTATAATTTAACTGAACTGAATTTTGTTGCCATTCTTGCTCGTGTATTATATTGGTGATTATTTATACTGACCTTGCTAATTGCATGCATGGATGCACTTGTATGACCCCTAATTCCTCTACTTTCCAGCTTAGATGCTTCTATTGCTAACGCCAGCTTTACTGTATTATTAAATGTACTGGATGTATCTTCTTGGAGCAACCGTTGTCTGATATCGTTGTCATGTATTCTCGTTATGAACTGCGAACATAGATGTGTATTTATGGCTGATTTCTTGCAATGTTCACATACAAAATTGCAACTGAAGCCTAACTTTTTCAAATCGGCTTGAAACTTTGCCAGAGATTCTCCTTCATGCTGCACTCTTAATGAAAATTTATGCTGTTCTGCTACTTCAGTATGTTTCGGACAAATATGCGTTTTCAAAAGCTCCGTCAGCTCTTTGAATTTTTTATCATTGGGTGCATCTGGGGTGGCAAGACACGTTAACGTATGATATAGTTTAGGACCTAAACAATTTATTAATATTTGCACGCACTTTTTGTCTTTTTCTTCAGTTTCATCATTTAAATTTCGCATTTCTAGATAATTTTCAAGTCGCTGCAGATATGAGTCGAATGACTCGTTCACTTCATCGAAAGGTAAAAGTTGTAAACCGCGACATGCATCACTTTTAGCATTTTCATTTTGTGTAAATTGTTGCAAAACTTGCGATATTTTGTTAATTGCTTCATTTACTATTTACTGTCCATCGTAATGTAGTTACGTAATTGTCATGTATGTATGTAACCATGTAAGAAAGCCTACCTTAAGCCCTAATGATGAGCCCAATTCCAATTTTGGTGTAACTGTTCTCTGCCTCTTGCCAGTTAAAGAATAAAACAGATTTAATTAATGCGTGAATTGCGTTTTCTTTCCTCGTCGCCAATGTTGTGTATGGGTAGTTCCACAGATAACACTCTTCAATTCTCTTCAATGATTTTATTGTTAAAATGCAAATACAATACTAAATTATTATTACGTCTGATGGACTGTAGATAAAGCATCCAAAATGACTCAAGTGTCATTGCCACAAACGATTGCTTGCCCCTCTCACTGGACTCCGTACATATGTAGATACTCAACAGAGGCGATAATAGGTGAATGGAGTGGAAAAGGGGAAGCATCCATTGATCATACACATAATCATAACAAAATTGGATAAAGAAACTCACCTAATTTACGAACAGTCAGTGGCCACACCAAGAGAAGTTCAAGAGCTAAGCAAATTTCTTGAATTCCTAGAAAATCGATTGCGAGGTTTTGAAGCAGTAGAGCCATCGAAACCAAAACAACTCGAAAGAAATGGGGAAAGTACAAAAGTATACCTGGGAATGATTTCAAAGCATTGCGCTATCTGTGGAGAAAATCACAGAATATATTATTGCGAAACATTTAGTAAGCTAAGCGTACAACAACGACTAAAAGCTGTCAAAAAGGCAAACCTTTGCCAGAACTGCCTAGTAAAATGCCACAATATACTACGATGTAAAAGCCGGTACACCTGCAAGTTGTGCCAGAAAAAACACCACACTCTTTTACATTATCAAACCCAGTAGGCAAGGAGAAGCGGTTGCAGCCCACTTTGCGAAGAAATCAAAGGGTATGACGTATTACTGGCAACCGCTCTCATACAAGTAATCAATATATCAGGAGATGCTGTGCTACTCAGGGCATTACTTGACCAAGGCTCTCAAGCAACGTTCATTACTGAGAATGCAGAACAGCAATTAAGATTACCTAGAAGAAAAATTCAAGCCACAGTTTCCGGTCTTGGGTGCTCCAGTCCAGGAATCACAAAATCCATTATAGAGATTACAGTAACGCCACGATTTAAATCAAAATTCTCTCTCACAACCACAGCCCTCGTATTAAAAAATCTAACAAGAAAATTGCCTACAAATAAAATTATTCCAACTAACTGGATGCATACCGAAAATTTGGATTTGGCCGATCCAACGTTCCATAAGCCGGGAAGGATTGACGTCATATTAAAAGCAGAAGTGTTCGGGAAGGTAATACTAGGCAAACTTCTGCGTGGAACCGAAGATGCTCCCGTTGCCCAACGAACAGGGCTGGGGTGGATATTATCTGGAGCTATTAGTAACAGCAACAACGAGAATAAACTTATATGCATGGTATCAGAAATAGATATAACCAGCGAGCTGCAGAGATTTTGGGAATGCGAAAAACTGGCAGCCGAAACTATTACCACACCAGAAGACATTGCCTGTGAAAGTTGCTACCAACAAACGCACAGACGGGACGAGAATGGTCGATATATCGTTAGCCTTCCATTTAAACAAAATCCTAAAGAAGCCTAGCCTTACCCATATTATGGAATAATATTGTTGCGAGCGTGGCCTTTGGTTCGTTATTCAAAACACAATAGTAAATAATTTATATGTAAGTTCTTTATTACACTTAAATCATATAAAGTTCACAAACATTCATAAAAAAAAACAGTATATAGGGCCGTGTTTTCTCTAGTCGTCCTCAAAACAGTTTTCAACATCAACTACAGTTTAACTCACGGGTCAGGGAAAACTTTTTGGTACACAATGGTAGGTACCGAACATTTTTCTGATTATTGTAAAGCAGGCATTACTATAACTCTATTTTTACAGAACACTTTTGAACTGTTGCAAAGTGTGTCGGAAAATAGCTACGACACTCTTGTGCCAATCACAGAGTTGGAGTTGGGGAAGGAGTACCAGGTGAAGTCTTTCAAGCTGTTAAAGACGCAGTACGGACTTCGCGTGACAGTACACTTTGTGGACAACACTTATGTGTTCTTACCCTCCCGTTTTGCCGAAAAAATTAAAACCTAGCGACAGATTGAGGATCTTAACCAACAGCACGTGGGATGTTATCTAATATTTGACGGAAAAGATGATACCAAAGGAGGATTTTTTAAAATAAGTTTTAAAAAGCGCGAATAAAAAATTAAATATGTACGTCTTTTGTAAAGAAAATTGTCTATCCGCCATACAGTCTATCTTTACCGACCTTCAATAAAGGCATCTCAGCCGAATTGGTTTTTTATTTTACTAAAGCAACCCGTTTCTTTTAGCTCACCTTCACCCACATTCGTGTCGTTCACAACATCAAGTTCACTGACTGCCGCCGATCTATTCTTGTTTTGCAGCTCATTATCATACGCGCCGGCAGTATTGAACGTCACAAGAATCAAGAACCCTTGCATAAGCAACATCAGAACTTGTTCTTTGCGATCTTTCCTTAATCTTTTTTCCTTTACATCAAAAAAAAAATTCCGGAAATAAAGTCACCCACATGTCTCGCAGTCTCAATTCAGGTAGACTTAAAATTCTATACATAAAGAAACAACAACTCGTCACCGCATCGCGGTCAAGTTCAAGTTTTAAAACTCGTATGGAAAAATGACGTTGAAGAAGTGTGACTAACTGTTCAAAGCTTGTCTGGTGTGGAAGAAAAAAATGAACGGAATATAAAAAAAAAAGAGGCGCGATAACCGCTAAAGATATGAAGACAGCGATACAGGTTTAAGCCATCCATGTTTGCTACATATGGGTGCAAGATTTTGTGCTTTAGTTATCTGCATGCCTGGTAGTGCAATTTTATAAAACTTTACTATGCTTGTACGTAAGCCGCCTATAGTACACCTGCTTGCACCCACTAGGCTCAACCATCCAGCTTTTTTATTTTTACCCCCAATGCTTGCGACAGGGACCCATCTACCGTCCTTACCACAGACAGCACCAGCTCTCTCCTTTCAACCAACAGCCGGCATCAAGACAACACGGTATCAAGTCGGTTTTTTTTATATTTACCCCCAATGCTTGCGACAGGGACCCATCTACCGTCCTTACCACAGACAGCACCAGCTCTCTCCTTTCAACCAACATCCTGCAACAACACAACTCGGTATCACGTCAACTTTTTTTATTTTTACCTCCCAATGCTTGCGACAGGGATCCATCTACCGTCTTACCACAGACAGCACCAGCTCTCTCCTTCCAACCAACATCCTGCAACAACACTACTCGGTGGGAACTCAGCTTTTTTATTTTTACCTCCCAATGCATGCGACAAGGACGTGTCTATCCTACTCCTTCCTCAAGAACTTCTTATCGGCGGTGGGAACCCTCTTGCAGAAAACCAACAAGTGGCATTATCGCGGCAGTTGTCTCTATCGGACGTAATGTAAAAGTATAGGGAGGTGCCACCCTTACTACTAATATTAATTAAATAAATAGTAAAAAGTAAACTAAAAAAAAAAATACAAATAAAATAAAATTTATAACAAATTAAAAATAAACGTAATAAGAAACAAATAACTTATTAATACATAATAGAGTATCATAATAATAAAAGAAATCCCGAGTACCCTAAAAAAGGTGCTTATAGGAAGAATAATGATTTGTTAGTTGGCACCTAATTGCCGCACCGGTGGACCCTTGTGAGGCTTCTTCCCTGCCTCAACAAGACGATTCCCAGAAGGAAGACATTTAGAAAGTTACGTCCAGGACGCACGACGTATCACCATCATCCATCTTCAGCGCTTTCAAAAACATCGGGAAGTCGTCAACCTGGATGCCCGATAAATCATCCAAAACCAACAGAACTAGGAATATTTCCCAACAATTTCAACAACTTCATCAATCCTCAACCAACTAACCCAAAAACTCGGACATATTAATTCAGAACCAAAGTAGACGGTAAAAATCTTTAATATTTTTAGTATTTGTGCATTGCAGATTTTTATAAGTTATTAATATAAAAATTTTTAGACACACATACTTTCATATTTGAAATAACAATGCAAGAAATAAATTTGCGTGGACATAATGTGTTCATTTGTATTTGATGTCAAAGGTATTAAAGTATTCATTTTTTCTAATAACGAGTTAACTCAAGCAAATTCGTGCAATTTCTATTTACGATCACGCTGTTTGTCGCATACATGGTTTTCGGCATTATAAAACCAATTTAGTGATTTTTTGTTTATTAACTGTCCGATATTAAGATTGCTTTCATATTGTCCCCTCCCAAAATTTATTTTAAATTATTAACCGTAGTATTAGTAGTGAAAAATAGTGAAATACGGTCTTCCTGGAAACGACCTCTGACGTAAGTCTTCGTGAGCTTGCTGGTCAGAGGACTTCGAATAAAATCAACAAATCGATCCCCTGCGACAGGACTTTATGAGCCTATCGGCCATGGAAGAGTGATCTTAATTTGATTTTTTTTCTCCTTTTCGAATACATTTCTCTTTTCTTTTTCTCTTCTACACAAATTTGAAATTCAAAACTATTTTTCTTTCATTCTTTCTAATTAAAAAAACACGTACATACATATGTATATACAATTTTTTTCGTGTGATAATTTTCATTATAATTGAAATCAAGTGTTTTTATTTTTTGTTTGTATATCAGAATTTTATTTTCGTGTCTTCCTAATTTTTACGTCCCAAAAAATATCTCGACTCAGACATGACTAAAGAAAACAAATGCTTCAATCAGCTTTGCTTATCACAAGTACAGTATACCGAAGAAATTAGAAAGATATTAAAAGAATATTATAGTACCAACACATATCATTATTCAAGAACATAAGAAACTCGACGAAACTCATGAATACTTCACACAATCATGCTCTGATAAGACAGAGAATTGGTACAAGCTAATTAGAGCAACACTGTCTGGTAAGTTAAAATCCATTTCAACTCATGAGAATAACGCAAATCTATATCATGTATAATTCAGTCTATCGAACTTGGTTCACGTTCAACTGCAAGCCGGTTACACTTAACCCAAAAACTAAACCCGTTGTATGGGTATTGGTCTAATATCGAGGCAATATATACTCTAATAATTTATGCTCTGGCCCTGATGACATGGACCACGCCTATTTAAAAAAAGATGTTTATGGATATGTAGAAACATCATACACAGATAGCATAATCGCGCTGCAGGAACAACTGGACTCGCAGTTCGAACACATACTGAATAATACAACTAACTCCACGGATCATTATCATAATGTCTCCTTTAGAGACCAACCTACTCTATTCCTATCAGAAGCAAGAACATTAATAGTGTTGTATACACAACATTCAATAAACAACCTGCGGATTCATAAAATCCTTAATAAAGAAAAATAAGGAAAAAACGGCACATTCCTAAAGGAAAATTAAAATGAAGTTAGAACAAGTGAAAAAGCTAGAATTGGTCTAAGACCAATTCTTATGATACCCTAGATGAATGCACGTATGAAATTTCGTATGGTCACCCATTTGAGCAATTTTGATTTTTTGCATTGGTTTCTCGCATATATTTCTAGAACGGCTCGTCGGACAGAAAAAGTGATTATAACAAATTTTATAGAATTTCTTATTCTGATGAAGTTTTTAATACAATAAAAATGTCTCGGCCTGATCGTTTTCAAAGTATATGTAAAAAACCTAAATTTTTATATGGCAACACCAAGCAGGGGTTGCCCGATTTAGTCCATTTTTGAAATTTTATTTGCTATTACTACGAAAACACAATGTACCAAATTTCAGCTTTCTATGTCGACGTGTTCTCAGGTAGTGTCCAAATATATCGTGGAAAACGAAATTTTTGTATGGCAACCCCACGAAGGAGTTGCCCGATTTGTCTCATTTTCGAACTTAATTTTACTTTTTAATGTCCGTGTACAAAATTTCGCCTTTCTAAGTGAACGCGTTCTCGAGTTACCGTGCGCACGGACAGACGGACGGACGGACGGACGGACGGACAGACGGACATGCAAAAATCAAAATAGCTTTTAATTTTATGCGGGGGTGTCCAATCCATTTTGCTCTACCATCATTATTTCTGTGCGTTACAAACGGAATGACAAACTTAGTATACCCTATAGATTTCATCTAGGGTATAAAAAGGGCCCTATTAGCTAGTCGCACTTAACAATGTGACCAGCTTATCTATTCACACGCAAAGAAAGTTGCATCAGCAAAGAAAGATCTTCACAAATTTATATCTAATTATGATGATATAAACAAAACTGCAAGGACGGTGAACGAAAACATTCCTTCCTTAGTTTAATAAGGAATAAACTATCTGCAGAGGCACAAGATATTTTCAGGTAAACGCAAGTTGAAGATTGGCCTACTCTAAAATCAATTTTAAAAGAAACATTCGCGGTAAATATTCCCAGATCCGCACTACAGTCTCAATTAAATAATTGCGAACAGAGAATAGGAGAAAGTGTAAAAGACTTTCTACAAAGCCTTAACACAATTAAAAGAAGCAACACACTCATATACAAATGATAGAGTACTTTTAAAATCTCTTTTAAAAGATAACGAATGTCAAGCAGTAAGGGTAATTGAGGATGGGCTGATAAATGCCCAACTCCAAACCCTAGACAAAGTGCATTCGGATAAATCTTCTTCTGTATTCCAATCTCATATTTTAGATCATGCATCACGTTTAGAGCTCAAGCAAGCAATCTTTCAAACAAATTACAAGACAAATCCAGCTTCTTTCAGGCAAAATACAAGATAGGATTTACAGTGTTTTAAATGTAATAGGCTGCTTCAAGACGCCCAGTCATACAATGATCTACAGAAAATTTCAACACAATTCCTAGAATTAAGTCTAAATTGAGTAATTTACATAAATCAATATCTCCTTTAATTTCTATCGAGTCGGAATCATCAAATAAATTCTTCAGAATTCCACAAAATTTGTAGTCATATCTTCGTACTAAACATCCGAAAAATTCGGATCAATTAAAAAAATCAAAATTCCGGCTCGATCAGAATTCATCATTGAAATTCCAACTCCTTCTCTTCAAAATTATTCGGTCTCTTTCAACCAGGAAATAAGATCGGGTTAGTTTCTTGGAAACTCGATCGTCGAGCCAGTCAACAGTATGGCAAAAGTCCCAATCCTCAATACAAATGAGGAGGACGCCGACCTTGGCTCTAACGAGGTAAACCCAGTATACCAAGACTTGGACGACGTTGTGAACATATCTGCAGACTCTGAAAGAGATCCAATTAAGGGCCGAATAAGAAAACTGCAAAGCCTTACAAAATTGGATCACTGTAATTTAGAAGAGTCTGATTGTATTCACGATATCTGTAAGGAATACAACTATCTCTTCTTCATAGAAAGGGATTTCATTTCATATAGAGATGTGTCATCGCATCTCTCGAATCGAAACCATCTAAGCCAAACCACCCATCTAAACCAAACCTTATCGACTTCCTGAAGCGAGCCAAAAAGAAATATACCGGCGAATACAGGATATGTTTGAGCCAGACATCATCAGACCATCACGTCCCTGGAATTCTCCACTTCTACTGGTTCTTAAAAAACCAGATGAGAATGGGAACAAAAAATGGCGGGTTTTGGTAGACTTTCGTCATATTAACGACATCACTATTGACGATGCTTGCTCACTGCCCAATATCACTGATGTATTAGATCAATTGAGGAAGTCGAAATATTTCACTACACTCAACTTTATCTGGGATATCGTCTCCGTCAGGATATGTTTTATTGACGCGCCTCAGCAGCGCCTTCTTCTTTGAAATCGTTGAGTCCTTCTAGAACGTCTTCAACTTAGTCATCGTGATCGTCTTCAGAGTTACTGTAGTTCTCCTCGTAGGTACTCCAGAGCTTCATGTTGTCGCAACTGATTGTAGTTTGCTTGGCTCCCTCGTGCTAACCAACTCTCTCTATGTCATACCTGTCATTTCTGCCAATTCTTGTTACCATGCTACCCTGCAAGTCCCCAGAAATTTCGGTAATATTTTAAGGATATAACCGAATTGACCGCTTTACTACTACAAGATCTCCGATCTGGTCCTTCACTAGATTTCGCCTTTTCTTGTTAAAGCTTCTGATATTTTTTTCTTGGACTTCAAGTATTTTTGCCTTGGCTTGTTGACGTAATTCTCGTCGTTCTTCGTCAAATAAATCCAGGGCTTCTTCCAAGGCTTCTAAGATGCGAGCGTCGTCAGGGTTTCTCATTGCAGTTCCGAACATTACTTCTAAAGCTGATCTGCTGATACTTCTTTGAAATGTAGAGTTCAGATGACGTTGAACATTTCCTACATATTTAAACCATTCCTCAGGGGTTTTGAACTGAAAGTTTGCTCAGTACTGATATTTTCACCCTATTGATTCTTTCAACCTGCCCGTTACCTCTGGGCACACCGGTAGTTGCTAGAGTGTGATGAAACTTTTCTTGCTTGCATTAATATTTGAAGTCGTTGAAAGTAAACGCTGGCCCTCTGTCCAAGATTATGTGCTTGGGACTACCAAAAATTCCTTTCTGAAACTCGGGTTTGTTAACTGCTTCGCTTATGGTTAGTGATTTAACTTGATAAATCCACGTGAATTTGCTAAATGCATCAATTACTGTAAAAATATTCCGACAGTTCTTCCTCGTAGCCGTGAGAGGACCGAATTGGTCAATGTTATAACATACTAGACTAAACTGTTCTTTTGCAGTGGGTGCAACAAACCATCTTGTTTGCCTGATTTCCTATCAGCGAGGATGCAAGGAATGCAATTTGCTCTACAGTTTTCAATCTTCTCCTTTATCTCTGGGATGCTTTATTCCCTCATCATAAGTTCTTCCATTTTGCGTTGACCCAAATAGCTTTGCTCATGTACGCTTTTAATAATTTCTCTCTGCATACCACTGGGGACACATAGTAATGATCTCCATCTCTTTCTTTGTACAAAATTCCTTTTTCTAACAATAGTCTTCAAATTAACTAGTTTCCAAAAGCTTTGCGATTACTCTTAAGTTTTCATCTTTTATCTGAGCTGCTTTTATTATTATTCTATCTAGCAATTCGTTAGTGACAGTCATAACAATAGGGCAGCGGCTTAGCGCGTCTACGTGTCTCATTCGATGACCCGGGCGATCCTCCAAATCATAATCAATTAGTTGCACGCCGAAGTAGATCTGTAAGCGGCTTCGCCGACTGCGCATGCTAGGAAATAAACTTCCGAAAATAGCTTGTTAGGCCCAAAAAACTTTGGAGTTTTTTCAAGTCTCTAGGCTTCGCAAACTTCTTAACTGCAGCAGTTTTCATATGTGTCCGCCTAATATTCCCCTAAGATATCTCATAACCGAGATATTCAATACGGTTACACAAAAATTGACACGTCTTCCATTTTATTCTGAAGCCGGGTCTCGCAGCGACGTCCAGCGTTTCTGTCAAACGTCTCATAGCTTCCTCTTCATTGTGAGCTAGCACTATGATGTTGTCCATGTACACTAGTACAAATTTCTTTTATACTAATGGGCGGAAAACTGTGTGAACATATTTCTGGAATATTGCGGGGATGTACATAGCCCGATGGCATTCTGTCCTGTTGGTATAACAAAACTCGTATACCTCGGGCATTCTTCGCTAGTTTAGCTCCGTGCGGTGAATCTATTTGGTCCTCGATTAGTGGGAGTGGAAATCTGTCTCTTATTATTTGTTTATATAACTTACGGAAATCAATGCATAACCTATTAGTGCCATCTTTTTTGTCGGCTAGCACAGCCGGCCTCGAAATTGAAGAGTTACCGGGCTGTATTATCCCATTCTTTAACCATTGACTAACCTGCTCGTCAAGAATCCTTTTCTCAAACTGGTGTTTCATCTTTCAGTATTATCTTCATCTCGAAAATTTATGGTTTGCTCTATTGAGATTCATAGTTTCTTATAAGGCCTGATATTGCGTGTTCGTGCTTGGAATTTCCAATGCGCGTGTCCGTATAATCAACGAAATAGCAGTGTGCCATATTCTCATAGTTCTTTGTTATTACTACCTGACCATCGAGACTGTCGCGACCGACAATCATACCGATTTGTAGGTACTTTTCGCATAATACGTTAACGTCTGTCTTGAATAGTTGGCCATCTACTTCAATTTCGTCCTGAAATACGCCCAAGGTTTCTGTTGGGGAACATAATAACCCTCTTAAAGTTGTCTGTCCTCCTGTTAGCATAGGCGGTACAATCTTTATTCATCTACTCGCAACACTGACAGTGTCTACTAATGCTAGTACTCTTTTCCCGTTTAAAAGTACATCTTTACTTGCTGAGCTTTTTAGTTGAATTTGTTGCAAAATTGCTCTGGCTCTGCTTACGTGGACAAATGGGTACCTTATGCCCAAATTCTGAACAGCTGAAACACTTCGGTCCTAGCGTTCACTTTTTATAAGCATTGACATACATATGTCCCTTCATTCCGCAATGAAAACCTATTTCGCCTTTATCTTTGACTCGCAAGAGAGTCGATTCATTATGCTTCATCGGCTGATTTCTTTTCCTGAAACTACGATAAATATCTAGTTTTGATTTAAAACCTTTGTAGTTCATTGCTCCATAAAGTAGGATTTTATTTTGTTGCACATCGTTGATACCGTCCATAGTATATTGTATTAGGGATCCTTCATCTACGTGTCCCTTAGCACCGAGTTCTCACATCTTTAAAAAATATTCGTATGCTGATTCACTCCTGTACAGCTTCCTACTTTCCAGTCGGCGCTACTTATCCGTTCTGAAAACTTGTTTATTAAGTACCTTTTCAACTTTTGCTACGAATTTAAATCAGATTGAGATCTCAACTCTAACTTCGCTGATCCAGTTGAAAGTCTTCTGGAATACAATAACTTTTCTAAAGGCGATCAATTAAAAAGAGTAGTCACGTCTTGAATCCAATTTTTGACATCATAATTATCGCTCCCCGAAAACTTGGATAATGCATTAGATACATCTTGAAAAGAAATTGTAGGTTGAACAGATCAATTTTGTTTTTCAGTGTCCCGCTCGGTGGTGTTTTTTGTACCCGCTCTTTGTGTCCCTAATCTATGTTCCCTCTGTTCTAAATCACCTTCCCGTCGGATTAGAGATGCTTCCGTTTCCAACATCATCACATGCATTTCTTTTGACAGTGTAAACCATTCCCGAACATTAGGTTCTACTGGCGTACTAGTTGACGCTTTGTCTACCCTTACCCATATTATGGAATAATATTGTTGCGAGCGTGGCCTTTGGTTCGTTATTTAAAACACAATATTAAATAATTAATATATAAGTTCTTTATTACACTTAAATCATATAAAGTTCATAAACATCAACTCAACTCTAATTATTGCTAACACTGTACTTTCAATTATCGCAATCTAATTACACTCTTTCGCTTCTTTATTACTTTCGCTTGCTAACACTGCAACGTCTAAAACAAGACTCATTTCTGGCGATGACAACTGTTATATTTATACCATAGAAACTCTCCGGATTATTCTGGAGTGTTCTGTTCCAAAAGCTTCTTGACTATTCTATTTGTTCTATTCCTGAACTTTCCTGTAGATTTCATAATCGATTCTCCGAACCTGAAGTCGTTTACTCTCCGAACCTGAAGTTGTTTGTTGCGAGTAGATGTCACCAGTTGTCTCTCTCTATTGCACGTAACAATATGTAATATATATATACTTCAATTTAATAAGTTCAATATAATAATTCAACTTATTTAATATATAATTATTTAATATTGGATATATGTATATAATTAATATGGAATATATATCTCACTAAATTAATTCGCAGGGTGTTGTTAGTGCCAAGAATAAAATTATTTGCTTTGCCTCTACTGTCACTAATTATATTCAGGTCGTACTTTGAAGCTCTAGCATATGAGGCATGGAGTTACTCAATAGTATTGTTGTTTTAATTCCAGTTCACACTTACGACAAATAGTTCAGCATAAAAATTAGTATCATAAAATGTTGAAGTTATTTGCTGTAACAATTTAATTTAATTTAACGCTTTGAAAAATTAAGTGTGCGCCTAAACATAGGCAATACGATACTTGTATACTTCCAATTGGAATTATTGACTTCAAAGATCAAAGTCAATTTCCTTTATAGAAAAATTAAACTTATATATTTCACTCTTTTGCTTTTTCTGCTATTAGAATTACGAATCCTATAAAAAGACTTTTGAATAACTGAATCCCGTGATTTTATTATGTACTTGTGCCCTGGTATGCTATCACTCATTACTTCTTTTAGATATCAAATTAGAATTCCCGTTTCACACTTCTGTGTAAAATTTTACTAGCTGATTATACTAAATTATATGAAATTTACCTCGTTACCTTTCACGTTTAGTGCAAGAAATTCCAGAAAATTCTGATTCTTATCACTTTCCGTAGTTTTTCAACCTCGAAATATTAATTGTAACTTTAATGACTTCTTAAATGTTGTCTTTTTCTTTTAATTATTCCTATTAGGAAATTTGTTAAAACGCTCACTGCGGCGCCATCCATCCCATCCAATCCCGGTTAAGCCCCAAAATTTAGAAGGAATTCTTAGAAAAAAACGCGCACTTCGTGTTAAATTCAATTGAGTTTTAGAAATAAGATAGAAGCTCCGCTTGTAATATACGCGAACTTGGAATGTTTGTTACTAGAAAGTAAGAATGAAAATAAGTATCAGCAACATGTGCCTTGTAGCATAGCATACTAAGTTAAATGTTCTTACAACCCTACGTTATCAGTTTTTAAGACTCATCGGGATGCGGATTGTATCAAGTGGTTTGTGTGTGAATCAAATCAATTTGCTGAAGACGTTGAAACCGTTTTCCTTTGCCCTCTACCCTTGAAGCAGATGGTCGCTGAGAAAATAGCGTTCTTTTGGGCCGCCATACTCTGCCATATTTGTGAAAAGCCGTCCACCGAGGATGATAGATACAAAGGTGCGTGATCACTGTCACCTAACAGGTATATATCGGGGCTCGGCACATGAGAGATGTAATATTAATTTCAAGGATAGCCATACTATCCCAGTAATTTTGCACAACCTTAACGGCTACGATTCCCATTTTATAATTAAAAATATTGCAACTGATTATAATAAATTGAACGATTCTAATATTAGTCACGAAGATTATAAACATGCTTGCATTGTCTGGAATGAGTTTGGCATTCAAAACGTGGATGAATATTCCGATCTGCATTTAAAAACTGATGTCCTTCTTCTAGCGGATGTTTTTGATCAATTCCGTACAGGTTGCCTCCAAACATATGGACTAGATCCCGCTCATTATTTTACACTTCCAGGTTATACTTGGGACGCTATGCTGAAACATACTAACATAACCTTGGAATTGCTCACCGATATAGATATGGTTATGTTTATTGAGCGTGGTATCCGAGGTGGCCAATCTGCCAATCTGGTATCACTTCTTACAACGCTAAATACAGTGAGCACCACACTTTCAGTTTTATTTAGTCACGATATAATGTGGTGCGGGGAGGAAAAATTGAAAAACATACATACATGAATTTTACATAACGAAACATATTTAGTTCCCTCAGTTTCAGTCCAATATTACGATATACAAGCATAGGTGCGTATCATGGTCACCATTACACTTTTTGTAGTGGTATACAATTGAGATAAAGTTGAATTGTGTTCAGAAAGTGGAACTTCATAATTAATGTCACACACAATGGATAATCCGACAGCAAATTCAACGCCAGAACCGCATTTGAGAACACAAGCCCAAATTTGAGTGCAGATAGCACTGACCCCAGTACAAGCAGCAGCCCGGCAGAAAGCGTTGAAGCGTCTATGCTAAGGTCCGGAAAAGAATTCAGACGACAATCCAGATCTTGTCCGCGATTATTACAAGAAGACAATATGGCAACCGTACAAGTTGACATAGCAAAAGTCAACCAATTGATTTTTAATAGTATTCCTATTTTGACTGGTGACGTAGGAAAAAAACCTAGAGTCAGAAGTAAGCATATTTATAAACTGTTGTAAACATGTAATAAATTACTTATCTGTCGAAGAAATTCCCATTTTTTTAACCCTCCTCCCCCACGCGCTTTAGAGGAAGAGCAACAACCTCATTAGAGGGGACACAATTTAAAATTTTTAACGAATTAGAGACCAAAATCCACAGCAAACTGCGCAGCACAATGTGCTACGTGACCTTGGTAAATAAGCTCCGTGTGCTATACCAGATGCCTGGAGAGACGTTGACAGATTATGCACACAGAGTAAAATTGCTATATAAAAATTGTATCTCAAAAATTTCCGAGCGTCATGACGGTGATGCTGTTAAAGCAGTAGAAACCGAACTTATGGAAACGGTCATATATGTGTTCAAAACAGGGATAATCAACCCTTATCATAAGATACATCTTATGCAAGACACAAGTCAGGAATTGTTTGTAGTAATCGAGAAGGCGGAAAAATTTGAAGAGATAGAAAGGCAAGCATTGTCGATGTATCATAACCCTTTGTGAGTTCAATTAATGAAACCAACAATGGAAAACGGATATTCAGTTGCGAATAACTTCAATGGGCTCCACCAAAAGCCAAAATATTATCAAGTATGTCCTCAGGGAATAATTCTTACAGTGGAGGAAGATATTCGGCACATAACCGTCAAGAAAACCACAGGCGGAACCCGCCTTCCGTAAAATGTAGTTTCTGTAATGTTATGTACGTAAATTATACCCTGAAAAAGTATAGAAAGGGGATGATTTTACAGGCATATGTACATACATGTTGAACATGATTAGCTTACCTTCAAAAACATTTGAAGAAAGCAAATCAGTTCCTAAAACTCACATAGAAAACCCTAAAATTTGAAAAATATTAAAAAATTGAATAAGTTGTTCAAATTCAATTCAATAAAAAGTTCCAAATTATAAATTTTCACGTAAGCTAACCATGCCTAAAACATGGTTAGCTTATCAATTTAATCAGTGAAGAAAATTGCGTCAGCAATTTTCTTCCCATTCCATAAATTAAAATAAAATTATTCCCATGGCAAATTTTGCCTTCAGCAAAATTTGCCAGTAGAAATATTTACTTAAAAAAAAAAAAGAAAAGCAAAAGACAAATCGTACCTTCAGTACGATTTGTCGTGAAAATTTCAATATGTATGTACGAACGTACATACATATCACAAAAAAGCTTTCGCGACAAGAAGAGCGCGCCGCGAAAGTACATTGTATGTATACGCGCGCGGCATCGTGACGGTGGCTGATGTTTATAAAAGCATCAAATTTCAAGCCTCCGTCCAACGAAAAATATTCTGGACTTGTTTAACAAGTCCAGAATAAATGAAAATTTTCTCAGGGTGAAAATGCAACTATGCATTTTTTACCCTGAACGAAGGCTCTTGATCGCGACAAAAGTGATCAAGAGCCGAGTTGGATTCTAAATTTCGATTACGGCGGATCAAGAGTTGTATTTTAAATTTCCTGCGCGGCGGTTAAACGGAAAAAATATTTGGATCAAGAGCCGAGTTGATTTTAAATTTGATGAACGGCGGTTCGGTTTAGATTTGTAGAAAGTAATAAAGTTATAAAAAAAAAAACGAGAAGTGATAATTTTTCGAAGAACAAAATTGTAATATATCTAGAGGATAATTAATAACGTTGTAAAATTTGTAGAAATTAATAAAGTTATAAAGATAACGAGAAGTGATAATTTTTCGAAGAGTAAATTTTTTGGAGAATAGGTTTAATACCGAGGGAAAGTGTATACACTTGTGCAAGTGAAAGAAGGAAATAAAGAAAAGATAACAAGAAGCAAAAGTGTTCAAGTGTGGTGTGTACCATTTACTCTCCTTCAGGCCTCAGTTATAGGAGGAAAAAATATAACAATTGGTGATTTGGATACAATACCCGCCATTCCCACAAAGGTACGTAACAAAATTGGCGCAGCCGGTAGGATAGAGGAAGCCTACTTTAAACAAACAAAAGTATAAGCGCTCGAAAACCCTCTATCCTACGAATCAAAAGGAGTTGAGGACGAAATCGAATACTGGGCAAGACACCCTACCCTTCGCCTGAAGTTGAGTCTGGCTTCAGGAGTATTTCGATCTAGTCGGCTCCCAACGCTCGGGGTCGGACAGCTTTAACTGCCTCTGTTTGAAAAACACGCAGCCACCCCCTCATCAAAGCACAAAGTGCCAACGTGGGACAATAGCGGGCTTCATCCCAGCCCAGGAACATAAGACGTCCACAGCCGAAAATTTCAAAGCGAAACTTGAAGGAAGAATCCTCAACCGACAATCTGCGATCCGGAGCTGAAAGGGACTTCGAAGTAGGCAACGCGCCCCCCTTTCAGCTTTTATCCAGGGGAATTTAAGAAGGCCACGGGCCCCCCGGCAGCAAAAGAACTTCAATCACAAAAACCAGCGATGAATTGAGTGGGACCTCGAAGAAGGCAATAAGCCCCCCTCTCAATTTGAACCAAGGAAACTAAGACGGCAGAAGCCCCCTAGCTGCAAATTCTACATACGGTGGTCCATGAGCGAGGAAAGCTCCCACCAGGAGACGCCGCCGGAAATCTCACCAATTCCACCAACTCCACAACAATCTTCCTCACCGGGCGACGCACAGGAAGATCCGTCCCGGTACGAAGGAGGCAACGAGGGAGCAACATCTGCAACAGAGGGTGCTAATCAAACACCCCCAACAAATTCAACAGCACCAGGAGTAACATTAAGGACTGGGACAATCCTTACAGGTCCCCCACAAGTAAGACCTTCTAGTTTAAATTTAGAAAATTATTTAAAATATCTAGAGGGGAAAGTGCGAGACTCCTCCGAACTTTCTGTTATACAGTGCGATTCTATCGATAAACAGCTCAAAAAGACCCGTGAACGGCGTCTTGAGCAAATCGCGCAATTCAAAGAAAGTACGGAAAAATTTAAAGAAAGCTTAAAGCAGTTTGGGGAACTCTCGCACTCTCTCGAAACAGAAATTACAAATAATAGTGTAGAATTAAGAGAAGGTGCCATTGAAGACAGTGTCAGTGATTCCACCGTGAGTGAAATCCTATTGAATTGGCTGGGCGACTCCCTTTTGGAAACCAGCATAGAAGAAACTAGCTCCCCAAAAGTATCAAACTTAAGCTTCAGAATCCCCAATATAAACATGGCAGATTACGCGAAAATCGCCAAGTTAACTGCCCAGCTCGTTCCCCTATTCTCGGGAGAGCAGCACCCAAAATTGAGCCTGGAGCTCCAAACTTTCCTAGGATGCTGCAGGCAGGTAATCTAGTGCATTTCGGTGGAGGAACTATCGGCATTTTTGCAAATCTTCCCCACCAGACTTCGAGGCGAAGCTTACCAGCTGTTTGCCTCAAATATGCCTACTACTTTCAAAGAGGTAGAAGAACGGCTAAATCGTACATACCTGCCTAGGGAAACTTATCAGGAACTGGTAAATAAATTAATTACTACAAGGCAGTATCCTTTGGAAAACCTCACTGCCTTCACGGCACGAGTGAAACAAATGCTGGCACTCTGTAATGAAGCAGCAGAGTCCAAATATGGCGCTACAGCAGCCCCCGCTGTGAAAACACAGCTAGAAGACTTCGCTAAAAACGCACTAAAAACAGGAGTCAATAACCCGTATATGTGCCAATACCTTCTGACCATGACAGACGGCACGGTGGATGACCTCGTACAAAGAGCGCTTGACATGGAGCGTCTCCAGCAAAGTGCTCTATTTCTGCAACCTCCAGGGCACTTTCGATTCAGTACAGTGCAGAACACAATACCACAGTCAACAAATGCACCTGTGATAAGTAATCCGCAAGGGATTCTAAATAATTCGCCTGCAAATCACCCCATATATAATCCAGGCATAACACCATTCGCACAGGATACCTGGCAAAACAGTGTGCCCACAAATGCAAGCACCAGTACATTTCCATCACAGTTCACACAGGCAAATATAAAACAGGAGCCAAAATCACCAAATAGAAATTTTAGTGTAAACAATAAAAATAATTATTTAAATAAAATTACTTGTAGTTTTTGTAATTTAAGAGGCCATACATACGCAGATTGCCTCAAACGTAAAAATACTCCGTACTGTGTGAACTGCAAAATATACAACCACGATATACGTGACTGCAGGAGGAACAACAACAATATCCAAAGATCAAGCAACAATGGTGGACCATAGAATCAACGCCCTAGAGAGCCGCAGAATCCCAATAACAATTCCAGAGTCTATAACGTGCGTAAAAAGTGCGAATTTTGTGGTCGTTCTGGACATGCAGTAAATAACTGCCAACAAAAACGTAAATGGGAGGCCCGGAGTCAGGGAAACGACGTACAGTCGACCCAAAACTCCCCGGCTCGACTATAAATCCCTCATCTAATAAAATAGGGTCTCCTCAGCAGCCCGATTTCAGTGTCGCTACCGTAAAACTTCCTTTAGACATAGGCCTGAACGGCCAAGCTAAACTGGTAGTAGACACAGGCGCTGAGGTTAGTATAATAAAGAAAAGGTCATTAAAAGATCACAAAGAAATTAACCACAATGAGGCATGTACACTTCAGACCCCATTTGGTACCGGAAAGACGCTGGGAAATTGCCAGGGAAACTTCGTTTTCAAAAACGAAATTCCCTGCAAGTTTCAAGTCGTAAAGAACTTGCCGGGCCTTTCCGATGATGGACTTCTAGGAAATGATTTCCTGGCTAAAAACTGTAACGTTGAGGGTCCTAATAAGGCACTAAGGTTTCCTCGCACGGAAACTAATCCAGACGAATTTGCTTTGCCATTAGATTTTGAAACGGACAAGCCACATTCTGAAAAATCAGTCGAAGTAAGAGCACTTGCAGAAGAGGTAGAGTCTAAACAGGCTGAACTATCCACCTGCAGTGTCTTCAAGGCTTCTCAAACGAGAAAAGCTGGCTGCCAAGCTCCAAAAGAGCCCAAGGAATGTGAAAAAGGCTGTCTGGGCGAACAAGAGACCGATGAAATCAGGCAGCAATTGGTTACCTTTAAGGAACCAATTTGCATACCTGCACGCTCTCAAATTGTTGCCCCAGTCCCGTTACAAACTCAAGAAGAAATGCTCTGTTTATCACAAGAGATAAGCGCTGGAGTCTTCTTGGCAAACAGTTTACTGTCATCTGGAGAAGAATTAGTGCTGACGTAGGAAAAAAACCTAGAGTCAGAAGTAAGCATATTTATAAACTGTTGTAAACATGTAATAAATTACTTATCTGTCGAAGAAATTCCCATTTTTTTAACCCTCCTCCCCCACGCGCTTTAGAGGAAGAGCAACAACCTCATTAGAGGGGACACAATTTAAAATTTTTAACGAATTAGAGACCAAAATCCACAGCAAACTGCGCAGCACAATGTGCTACGTGACCTTGGTAAATAAGCTCCGTGTGCTATACCAGATGCCTGGAGAGACGTTGACAGATTATGCACACAGAGTAAAATTGCTATATAAAAATTGTATCTCAAAAATTTCCGAGCGTCATGACGGTGATGCTGTTAAAGCAGTAGAAACCGAACTTATGGAAACGGTCATATATGTGTTCAAAACAGGGATAATCAACCCTTATCATAAGATACATCTTATGCAAGACACAAGTCAGGAATTGTTTGTAGTAATCGAGAAGGCGGAAAAATTTGAAGAGATAGAAAGGCAAGCATTGTCGATGTATCATAACCCTTTGTGAGTTCAATTAATGAAACCAACAATGGAAAACGGATATTCAGTTGCGAATAACTTCAATGGGCTCCACCAAAAGCCAAAATATTATCAAGTATGTCCTCAGGGAATAATTCTTACAGTGGAGGAAGATATTCGGCACATAACCGTCAAGAAAACCACAGGCGGAACCCGCCTTCCGTAAAATGTAGTTTCTGTAATGTTATGTACGTAAATTATACCCTGAAAAAGTATAGAAAGGGGATGATTTTACAGGCATATGTACATACATGTTGAACATGATTAGCTTACCTTCAAAAACATTTGAAGAAAGCAAATCAGTTCCTAAAACTCACATAGAAAACCCTAAAATTTGAAAAATATTAAAAAATTGAATAAGTTGTTCAAATTCAATTCAATAAAAAGTTCCAAATTATAAATTTTCACGTAAGCTAACCATGCCTAAAACATGGTTAGCTTATCAATTTAATCAGTGAAGAAAATTGCGTCAGCAATTTTCTTCCCATTCCATAAATTAAAATAAAATTATTCCCATGGCAAATTTTGCCTTCAGCAAAATTTGCCAGTAGAAATATTTACTTAAAAAAAAAAAAGAAAAGCAAAAGACAAATCGTACCTTCAGTACGATTTGTCGTGAAAATTTCAATATGTATGTACGAACGTACATACATATCACAAAAAAGCTTTCGCGACAAGAAGAGCGCGCCGCGAAAGTACATTGTATGTATACGCGCGCGGCATCGTGACGGTGGCTGATGTTTATAAAAGCATCAAATTTCAAGCCTCCGTCCAACGAAAAATATTCTGGACTTGTTTAACAAGTCCAGAATAAATGAAAATTTTCTCAGGGTGAAAATGCAACTATGCATTTTTTACCCTGAACGAAGGCTCTTGATCGCGACAAAAGTGATCAAGAGCCGAGTTGGATTCTAAATTTCGATTACGGCGGATCAAGAGTTGTATTTTAAATTTCCTGCGCGGCGGTTAAACGGAAAAAATATTTGGATCAAGAGCCGAGTTGATTTTAAATTTGATGAACGGCGGTTCGGTTTAGATTTGTAGAAAGTAATAAAGTTATAAAAAAAAAAACGAGAAGTGATAATTTTTCGAAGAACAAAATTGTAATATATCTAGAGGATAATTAATAACGTTGTAAAATTTGTAGAAATTAATAAAGTTATAAAGATAACGAGAAGTGATAATTTTTCGAAGAGTAAATTTTTTGGAGAATAGGTTTAATACCGAGGGAAAGTGTATACACTTGTGCAAGTGAAAGAAGGAAATAAAGAAAAGATAACAAGAAGCAAAAGTGTTCAAGTGTGGTGTGTACCATTTACTCTCCTTCAGGCCTCAGTTATAGGAGGAAAAAATATAACAATTGGTGATTTGGATACAATACCCGCCATTCCCACAAAGGTACGTAACAAAATTGGCGCAGCCGGTAGGATAGAGGAAGCCTACTTTAAACAAACAAAAGTATAAGCGCTCGAAAACCCTCTATCCTACGAATCAAAAGGAGTTGAGGACGAAATCGAATACTGGGCAAGACACCCTACCCTTCGCCTGAAGTTGAGTCTGGCTTCAGGAGTATTTCGATCTAGTCGGCTCCCAACGCTCGGGGTCGGACAGCTTTAACTGCCTCTGTTTGAAAAACACGCAGCCACCCCCTCATCAAAGCACAAAGTGCCAACGTGGGACAATAGCGGGCTTCATCCCAGCCCAGGAACATAAGACGTCCACAGCCGAAAATTTCAAAGCGAAACTTGAAGGAAGAATCCTCAACCGACAATCTGCGATCCGGAGCTGAAAGGGACTTCGAAGTAGGCAACGCGCCCCCCTTTCAGCTTTTATCCAGGGGAATTTAAGAAGGCCACGGGCCCCCCGGCAGCAAAAGAACTTCAATCACAAAAACCAGCGATGAATTGAGTGGGACCTCGAAGAAGGCAATAAGCCCCCCTCTCAATTTGAACCAAGGAAACTAAGACGGCAGAAGCCCCCCTAGCTGCAAATTCTACATACGGTGGTCCATGAGCGAGGAAAGCTCCCACCAGGAGACGCCGCCGGAAATCTCACCAATTCCACCAACTCCACAACAATCTTCCTCACCGGGCGACGCACAGGAAGATCCGTCCCGGTACGAAGGAGGCAACGAGGGAGCAACATCTGCAACAGAGGGTGCTAATCAAACACCCCCAACAAATTCAACAGCACCAGGAGTAACATTAAGGACTGGGACAATCCTTACAGGTCCCCCACAAGTAAGACCTTCTAGTTTAAATTTAGAAAATTATTTAAAATATCTAGAGGGGAAAGTGCGAGACTCCTCCGAACTTTCTGTTATACAGTGCGATTCTATCGACAAACAGCTCAAAAAGACCCGTGAACGGCGTCTTGAGCAAATCGCGCAATTCAAAGAAAGTACGGAAAAATTTAAAGAAAGCTTAAAGCAGTTTGGGGAACTCTCGCACTCTCTCGAAACAGAAATTACAAATAATAGTGTAGAATTAAGAGAAGGTGCCATTGAAGACAGTGTCAGTGATTCCACCGTGAGTGAAATCCTATTGAATTGGCTGGGCGACTCCCTTTTGGAAACCAGCATAGAAGAAACTAGCTCCCCAAAAGTATCAAACTTAAGCTTCAGAATCCCCAATATAAACATGGCAGATTACGCGAAAATCGCCAAGTTAACTGCCCAGCTCGTTCCCCTATTCTCGGGAGAGCAGCACCCAAAATTGAGCCTGGAGCTCCAAACTTTCCTAGGATGCTGCAGGCAGGTAATCTAGTGCATTTCGGTGGAGGAACTATCGGCATTTTTGCAAATCTTCCCCACCAGACTTCGAGGCGAAGCTTACCAGCTGTTTGCCTCAAATATGCCTACTACTTTCAAAGAGGTAGAAGAACGGCTAAATCGTACATACCTGCCTAGGGAAACTTATCAGGAACAGGTAAATAAATTAATTACTACAAGGCAGTATCCTTTGGAAAACCTCACTGCCTTCACGGCACGAGTGAAACAAATGCTGGCACTCTGTAATGAAGCAGCAGAGTCCAAATATGGCGCTACAGCAGCCCCCGCTGTGAAAACACAGCTAGAAGACTTCGCTAAAAACGCACTAAAAACAGGAGTCAATAACCCGTATATGTGCCAATACCTTCTGACCATGACAGACGGCACGGTGGATGACCTCGTACAAAGAGCGCTTGACATGGAGCGTCTCCAGCAAAGTGCTCTATTTCTGCAACCTCCAGGGCACTTTCGATTCAGTACAGTGCAGAACACAATACCACAGTCAACAAATGCACCTGTGATAAGTAATCCGCAAGGGATTCTAAATAATTCGCCTGCAAATCACCCCATATATAATCCAGGCATAACACCATTCGCACAGGATACCTGGCAAAACAGTGTGCCCACAAATGCAAGCACCAGTACATTTCCATCACAGTTCACACAGGCAAATATAAAACAGGAGCCAAAATCACCAAATAGAAATTTTAGTGTAAACAATAAAAATAATTATTTAAATAAAATTACTTGTAGTTTTTGTAATTTAAGAGGCCATACATACGCAGATTGCCTCAAACGTAAAAATACTCCGTACTGTGTGAACTGCAAAATATACAACCACGATATACGTGACTGCAGGAGGAACAACAACAATATCCAAAGATCAAGCAACAATGGTGGACCATAGAATCAACGCCCTAGAGAGCCGCAGAATCCCAATAACAATTCCAGAGTCTATAACGTGCGTAAAAAGTGCGAATTTTGTGGTCGTTCTGGACATGCAGTAAATAACTGCCAACAAAAACGTAAATGGGAGGCCCGGAGTCAGGGAAACGACGTACAGTCGACCCAAAACTCCCCGGCTCGACTATAAATCCCTCATCTAATAAAATAGGGTCTCCTCAGCAGCCCGATTCCAGTGTCGCTACCGTAAAACTTCCTTTAGACATAGGCCTGAACGGCCAAGCTAAACTGGTAGTAGACACAGGCGCTGAGGTTAGTATAATAAAGAAAAGGCCATTAAAAGATCACAAAGAAATTAACCACAATGAGGCATGTACACTTCAGACCCCATTTGGTACCGGAAAGACGCTGGGAAATTGCCAGGGAAACTTCGTTTTCAAAAACGAAATTCCCTGCAAGTTTCAAGTCGTAAAGAACTTGCCGGGCCTTTCCGATGATGGACTTCTAGGAAATGATTTCCTGGCTAAAAACTGTAACGTTGAGGGTCCTAATAAGGCACTAAGGTTTCCTCGCACGGAAACTAATCCAGACGAATTTGCTTTGCCATTAGATTTTGAAACGGACAAGCCACATTCTGAAAAATCAGTCGAAGTAAGAGCACTTGCAGAAGAGGTAGAGTCTAAACAGGCTGAACTATCCACCTGCAGTGTCTTCAAGGCTTCTCAAACGAGAAAAGCTGGCTGCCAAGCTCCAAAAGAGCCCAAGGAATGTGAAAAAGGCTGTCTGGGCGAACAAGAGACCGATGAAATCAGGCAGCAATTGGTTACCTTTAAGGAACCAATTTGCATACCTGCACGCTCTCAAATTGTTGCCCCAGTCCCGTTACAAACTCAAGAAGAAATGCTCTGTTTATCACAAGAGATAAGCACTGGAGTCTTCTTGGCAAACAGTTTACTGTCATCTGGAGAAGAATTAGTGCTGGTCAGTATTCTCAACGCAAACAGTCATCAAGTAGTCATACATAGCTTAAAGTTACAGCTATTTCCAATAAACGACTACATCATAGTCCCATTAACACACACAAAAGACCACAAAAGAACACACACTCCACTACCAAATTTAGAGGCAATATCAAACAACCCAAGAGACGGAACTGAGTGCCTAAAGCCTGCCAAAAAGGTGCATATAACTCTTCCGTCCAAAATCCCGAGGCATAAATCACTCTTAAACAAACAACGGCCATATAAGAACGGTAGCGAGTCGCTAAAGCCTATATTAAAGGTGCATATTACTCCACCGTCACAAAACACAAAACATTCTACATGGTCAAAAAGCAGTAGCATTGACGCGCATGAGTATCCCACACAAACTAAGGCAAAGACCACACAGGTGTACCAAACTCAGCCGTCAACAAAGCAGGAAGCAAATGCCCTGCCAATTACTAAGAACAACGAAATAAAGCCTCGAAAGGAATCACAGAAGCCTCATCTATTTACAGGTCAAAAACCTAAAAGGAAGAGTAAGTCAAACCAAGGTTCAGCCGACAAAACGGCAATTTTACAACATGTACGATATCTATACCCGGATAATGAGACTCCGGACGACCCAAAACAATACCCACGTATTTTTAGGCTAGAGCAAGAACTCAGCCTAGACCCTAATTTAACCGCGGAAGAAAAAATTTCGATATCAGAACTCTGCGAAGAGTATAACGATATCTTCTTCCTCAAAGGTGACAAACTCACCTATACAAATGCGATAACGCATAATATTCCATTGGTGCAAGATCAAGCACCAATCAATCAAAAAATGTACCGCTTACTTGAAACACAGCGGAAAGTCATTAACGAGCAGCTAAAAGAAATGCTAGACAGCGGGATAGTCCTGTCTAGTAAGAGCCCTTGGAATTCACCTCTATTAGTTGTCCCCAAGAAAGTGGGACCTGACGGTGAAAAAAGGTGGCGCGTCGTTGTCGATTTTCGTAAATTAAACGAAAAGACAATTGGAGATGCATTCCCGCTACCCCGAATCGAGGATATTCTCGACCAACTAGGTCACGCAAGGTATTTCACCACACTCGATTTGGCCAACGGCTATCACCAAGTCCTTGTCGACAAAAAAGATCGACATAAAACTGCTTTCAGCACAAGCTATGGGCACTATGAGTTCAAGCGTATGCCATTCGGGCTCAAAGGAGCCCCTGCCACATTTCAACGCCTAATGAATTTCGTCCTAACAGGCCTACAAGGCCTCGAATGTTTTGTCTACCTAGATGACATTGTCATCTATGGTAAAAATTTAAACGACCACAACGAAAAGTTGAGGAAAGTCTTCAATAAGTTGAGAGAAAACAACTTAAAACTGCAGCCAGAAAAGTGCCAGTTTCTACGAAGAGAAGTTGTTTACCTAGGACATAAATGTTCTAGCGAAGGAGCCCTACCAGACCCAAGTAAGACGGCCTGCGTCCAAACATTTCCTGTTCCAAGAACAGTAAGGCAAGTTCAGTCATTTTTAGGACTTGCCAATTACTACAGGAAATTCATTCCAGACTTCTCCAAAATTGTACGTCCAGTCACAAATTTACTCCGAAAGGATGTAAAATTCACTTGGACAGAGAAATGCCAAGAAGCATTGCAAAGCATAAAAAATGCTTTAATTTCTCCACCACTTTTAATTTACCCAGATTTTTCGAAATCTTTTAATCTCACTACAGACGCAAGTAACGAGGCTCTAGGAGCTGTTCTTTCTCAAGGAGAAGTCGGAAAGGACCAGCCCATTGCCTATGCAAGCCGCACATTAAACAAAGCCGAAAGAAATTACTCTACTATATAGAAAGAGTTATTGGCTATTGTTTGGGCTACCAAGAATTTCAGGTGCTATCTTCAAGGCCGGAAATTCACGGTCTATACTGACCATAAACCTCTCAAAGGTGTCTTCAATGTGAAAGACCCTACTTCCCGTTTGGTGAGATTTCACCACAAATTATCTGAATTCGATTACAACATCGAATATAAACCAGGGAAGTACAACACTAATGCCGATGCACTAAGTCGCATCCCTCAAGCATTAAAAGAAGACAGTTTAGGCAATACCTTAACGGTAGAAGCCCTAGTCCACCACGCGATGGACTCAGATGTGGAGGAAAACAATTCCACAAATAACAAGAGAAAGAAGAAATCCGCTCATTGTTTCGTCCTGACTCGAGCTCAGAAGCAAAAGGCTCAAGAGACATTAAATAGCTCCAGTGTGGAGACAGAAGAGCACACGAAAGCGGACCAAAACGAAATGCAACACACTGAGGCGGAAACACTAAACCCAGCATCGCTTGAGAAAAAGTAAGTACTGGCAAGGCACCCGAAGTTATCACGAGCGCTACGGAAATCCGAACAGTCTTAAAAGATTATCACGATTCTCCATTTGGTGGCCATCAAGGTGTCATAAAAACTTACAAACGCATAAGACGCAAGTATTGGTGAAGACACATGCTTAGCGATATTAAAAAATACATTAAAAAATGCCCAAAGTGCCAGACGATGAAAGCATCTCCACAATATAAAATGCCAATGGTTATCACGGACATCGCAGAGCAACCGTTCGACAAAGTTTACCTCGATATTGTAGGTCCATTAGAAGAGACCACATCAGGTAACAAATATATCTTGACCTTCCAAGATAATTTAACAAAATTTGTCGACTGGTATGCAATACCTAATGCAGAAGCAGTCACAGTAGCGCAAGTTTTCTTTGATGAAATCGTTACGCGCTATCGCATACCCAAAAGAATACTCACCGATCAGGGAACAAATTTCCTGAGTGAATTATTCAAAAGAGTTTGTAAGCTTCTAAAGGTAAAGAAGTTACAGACTTCGGCATACCACCCACAGTCTAACGGAGCACTAGAGCGTGCCCACAGGCCGCTGATTGAATACCTGCGAACAATCGTAGATGAAAATCCCAAAACATGGGACCAATACCTACGAACCGCTGCATTCGTGTATAACAATAGTATACACGAGGGTACTAAACTTACCCCAATGGACTGCCTATACGGCTTCACAGCGGATGTCCCATCAAATTTAAAACGGGATCCCGAACCCGTTTACAATCATGAGAGCTACTATCATATACTGAAGTATAAGCTCCAAAAATCATATGCCACGGCAAGAAAGAACTTATTGGCAAGTAAACAGCGCTCAAAGGGGTACTACGATAAGACAGTACGGCCCCTAACTTTCCATGTAGGAGACAAGGTCCTCATCAAGAATGAAAGCAGAAAACATAAGCTTTCCCAAATCTGGGTAGGACCTTATCAGGTAATCGCAATACCAAGTGATGTGAATACCACAATCAAAATTGGTAAGCGAACGGTAACGGTACATAATAACCGTTTGAAACCATATTTCGAATAAAAATATATCAAACAAAAATGAACCAGGTTGACTTGAAATTCCCACTATAAACCTCATTTCAATACCTCCTCATAAACATTTGCGGTGGAGTCACTCCACTGCCCAGTTTAAATCGGCACAATGTACGTACAAGTATGCTTAAAGGATTGTTTTCTTCTCCTGAATTGTCCACAGAAATGGCGCTAAAATTCATCATAGTTGTCCTCTTCATCCAGTACACAACTGGAGCAACCGCTGACAAACCTTATGTAATAACCCAGCTAAATGGCTCGGGTATATTTTTCGAGGACCTAGGAAATCTGATGGTATATCATGACACCTGGAATGTCCTCACCGAGATAGACTTGGAAGAACTAGATGCACAGATAAAGCTAGCAGAATATGCAGAGCACTTAGTGCATAAACTCTGCATAAATATAACAAACCCAGAAGACCTCTGTAACGTGCAGCAACTACACATACACGCTATTATAGACAGCGTACGAAAACGCACGGAAACTATAAGGGAACTAGTACCAGTAAAACGCAAGGCCAGATCACTATTTGATGGAATAGGCAATGCCATGCACTATTTGTTTGGAACTATGGACAGCAACAACGAAAAAGAAATTTACAGCAGGTTAGAAGAACTTGAATCGAATACACAAGCCCTAGCCGAGCTAGAGAAATAACAAATCAGTGTTGTAAAAACTACCTTGGAAAAGATTCAAAAACCGCTGGCAATGTTAATAGACAGACAACAAAAAATAGCACACCAGATAAACGATCTCCACCATGTGGCCGATGATTTAACTAGGAGGCAATTGAGACAAGAGATTATATCAAGCTTATTGCTCCAAATCATCGAAGTTGAATATCGACAACAAGCCCTCCTGGATATAATAATGGCTAGTAAAACCAATCATATTCATCCACTCCTAATGTCTCCCAAAAATCTGTTGGAGATATACCGCAAGACGGCCTCGAATTGCCCAAATGACCAAAATTGTCTATCTGTCCTATATCAGACAGCAGGAGCTCAGTCGCTCCTTATGCAGAATAAATTGGTGGTGAGAATTACTCTCCCAATTTTTAATCTGCCAAAAATGAGGCTACAACAGATTCAATGATATCCTGTATCCAAGTCAGCAAATTACTCATTAATTCCAGACCCTGGTTATTCATACATAGCCAATAGCGAAAAACTCAGGAATTTCTCTTATTAAGAGGCGATGACATGAAAAATTTCAAAAAAATAACAAGTAATTTGGAAGAAAACACGTATGTAGGCCGGCTGAACACGCCTATAATCAAAGCGGCAACGTCCAACGAATGTGCCATTAAATTGCTATACAACCCTCTAAGTGAAGTGCCCAAATGCAAGACCCGAGTACAAATCCCACAAAAAGACATGCTGATCAAATTAAGTAAGTCCAATACGTGGCTATTTTCTTTTATCACCTCCACGGTGCTACACATCACATGTCCAGATCACTTTGTAATCTCGAAACTGGAAGGACAAGGGATATTAGAGATAACGCGACCATGTCAAGTTCAAATTGGTGACAAAGTGCTTAAATACGAAGGTCAGAGTAAATTTCCACTAAAAATTACCCAGCCGAATCAGTTTCCTGAGCTCAACCACTCTCTACTCAAAGTAAACCTGACTGAAATTTTACAAGGAACTCAAAACCACAGTCTGGGGAAAATCGAAATCTTAACGGGAGACGATACCCATAAATCAATTTATACCGACACCCATTCGCTGGAAGAAATCCAAAACAAAATTACTAAATACCAGGAAAAGGTATCGAACAGAAACTCCCATATCCTGTCCACAACTTCTCTATCATTCACGAGCCTACTAGTTCTGGCCATAATGATTGTTGTGGCAGTAAAATATCTACACGCTGTTGTCATCAATATGAGACAACAGAGAAATCAACCACAAGGTAACCCCGAAATTTCATCAGAGGGAATTCCTTTAGAAGAGCGAACTCCTGCTTCCCAACCCAGCTTAAGGCGAGCCAGAAGCCTCTCCAAAACAAAATCAGTCCAAATCGTTTAGAAATGCGAAACTGACAATGTCAACATTGGTCACTCGATCAAAGTAAATTTATAGACAAAAGAAAACCTGGTCACATGTACAAAACATATAAATAACTAACAACAACGATTTGTAGAAAAAAGAATGGTATTATAATTACATAACAAAATAAGTTAAAATAAATAACTGCATGTAATGAAAAATAGAATAGAAGTAATTTTAAATAAAATAAAAGTAAACAAATCATTAAGGATAAAGTACCCAAAAATGCATGGAGTAAAAATAAAATGAAAGGTATGAAATTCACAAATAGATAAAAAGAAAAATTAGAGAAAACATGCCTCTGCAAAAGGAAAGAACTAAATATAAATAACAAATTAATAAGTAAAAATAAGAAGTTTACTGGGTTACTAATAGTAACAAAATATAAGATAAACAATAATAATAATAACTAGTATTAGAATAAGAATACAAAAAAAATAAGTGCATAACTACATAACTACATAAGATAATCAGTTCTTAGGCTAAACAAAAAAATTTTTTTTTTGAAAAACAACCACAAAATCATCGACTATTATACACAAATCGATTTAAATCATTCAAAACAACAATAATGCAAAGACTATATTCGATTTCTGTGTATTTATGCCCATCAAAAAAAAAATTATTACGATATACAAGGTTCAATAGTTTGAAAGTCTGGTAAACAAGAAATGATTGAAAAGATTTAACAAGATTAGATTCCCCGATTTAATTCGACTGTGTATTTTCGATGATTTGAAAAAAAAAAAAAAAATGAGAACAAAATTAACAACAACGACTACAACAGCAGCAATAAAAAAGATGAAGCAAACCATACTAACAATGGTTAAATAAACAAAAAAAAACAATGTATAAAAAGCATTTCCTTTTAATACTAAAATTAGAAATAATTATACATAAAAAAACAAAATGTAAAGCCAAGCCGAACGAAAAAATAACATAAAATTACATAAGGCTACAAAAAAAATGTTTTTAACTAAACTTATAATTAGGGAATAAAATAGTAAATAACAATTAATATTAAAACAACAAATAAAACCTAGCCAATAGAATAGGAGATATACAAGAAAGAAAAAAAAACTAGTTGTTAGCCCAAAATTGTGTAAACTCAACCGAAACCGCACCGACTGAACCAAATAAGTACCAACCTAACCAGACCTAAAAGCAAAACAAATTCGAGAAAGAATAAAATAATAGAATTAAAGTAGCACTAATGATCACTAATGGTAACGTAAAATACACTACATAAATTCTCAAAAAATAAAGTTCAAATCAAAGGTAATTAGCAAAAAAAAAAAAAGAATAAAATAATACAAACTAGTACAACGACAACTTCCCCTGAGAATTATTCCTCTTCAAAGAATAATTCTCTTTTTCTCAGGGGGAAGGATTGTTATGTACGTAAATTATACCCTGAAAAAGTATAGAAAGGGGATGATTTTACAGGCATATGTACATACATGTTGAACATGATTAGCTTACCTTCAAAAACATTTGAAGAAAGCAAATCAGTTCCTAAAACTCACATAGAAAACCCTAAAATTTGAAAAATATTAAAAAATTGAATAAGTTCTTCAAATTCAATTCAATAAAAAATTCCAAATTATAAATTTTCACGTAAGCTAACCATGCCTAAAACATGGTTAGCTTATCTATTTAATCAGTGAAGAAAATTGCGTCAGCAATTTTCCTCACATTCCATAAATTAAAATAAAATTATTCCCATGGCAAATTTTGCCTTCAGCAAAATTTGCCAGTAGAAATATTTACTTAAAAAAAAATAAAGCAAAAGACAAATCGTACCTTCAGTACGATTTGTCGTGAAAATTTCAATATGTATGTACGAACTTACATACATATCACAAAAAAGCTTTGGCGACAAGAAGAGCGCGCCGCGAAAGTACATTGTATGTATACGCGCGCGGCATCGTGACGGTGGCTGATGTTTATAAAAGCATCAAATTTCAAGCCTCCGTCCAACGAAAAATATTCTGGACTTGTTTAATCAAGTCCAGAATAAATGAAAATTTTCTCAGGGTGAAAATGCAACTATGCATTTTTTACCCTGAACGAAGGCTCTTGATCGCGACAAAAGTGATCAAGAGCCGAGTTGGATTCTAAATTTCGATTACGGCGGATCAAGAGTTGTATTTTAAATTTCCTGCGCGGCGGTTAAACGGAAAAAATATTTGGATCAAGAGCCGAGTTGATTTTAAATTTGATGAACGGCGGTTCGGTTTAGATTTGTAGAAAGTAATAAAGTTATAAAAAAAAACGAGAAGTGATAATTTTTCGAAGAACAAAATTGTAATATATCTAGAGGATAATTAATAACGTTGTAAAATTTGTAGAAATTAATAAAGTTATAAAGATAACGAGAAGTGATTATTTTTCGAAGAACAAATTTTTTGGAGAATAGGTTTAATACCGAGGGAAAGTGTATACACTTGTGCAAGTGAAAGAAGGAAATAAAGAAAAGATAACAAGAAGCAAAAGTGTTCAAGTGTGGTGTGTACCATTTACTCTCCTTCAGGCCTCAGTTATAGGAGGAAAAAATATAACAATTGGAGATTTGGATACAATACCCGCCATCCCCACAAAGGTACGTAACAGTAACAAGGAAAATGCCGAATGGCTCTAGCGGAAAAAGATAGGGCTCTGCACAAACTGTCAAAGCCATGAACATATCGCCCAGAATTGCAGAAAGAGAGCTACTAACCAAAAACCTCAACTAAATTCGTTGCAAACTAATCTAAGTTCAGTTTTGCACGGCCACTCAAACGTTGCAAATTTTGTCAAAGAAATGGACATATTATGATCAACTATCGCGCTAACCAAGAGTGGGAAAGCATGCGAACACAAAGTTCTAAAAGAACATACCAATGTTCGGAAAACTAGATGTATGTATGTACCAATGAAAATCAGTGTCAGCCCTCCCAAGCCCCTAAATAATCAGTTAAATTCCCGTTGTATGTAGCAGCTACTTCCGCGGTCGAGCTATCAGTCCACATGGCAGCTGACGTTAGTTTAATAAGAAAAGTCGGCATTACAAAGTAATATCAAAAGTAATCAGGATAATAAAACAAACCTTAACGGCGCTTTTGGAGAAGGTCAAACAGTAGGAACATGCAAGGGGAATTTTCTACTTAAAACTCCACAAGCATGTGAATTTCATGTAGTAAGAGACAACGAGAATGTACCTTGCCGCGGCATACTGGGCTACAATTTCTTATCAAAAGCATGTAATAATTAAGGGTCTACAGAAAACCTTAGAGTTCCCAGTCTTAGAAGTAAATAATGCGTACTTTGCTATACCACTGAATTCTCACCTTGTAAAGATGGGGTGTAGTCCTTTCGAAACGTTGAAAAATAGACCGATCCATTTCCCAACATGGGAACTTGGTAAGCTGGAATTTGTAATTGACTATAATCCAAGCTGTTGTGTATGGGTAGTTCCACAGATAACACTCTTCATTTCCCTTCAATGAGTTTATTGTTAAAATTCAAATACAATCCTAAATTATTATTATGTCTGATGGACTGTAGATAAAGCATCCAAAATGACCCAAGTGTCATTGCCGTTAGCTGGAACTTGACTGGCTCGATGTAAGCGATTGCTTGCCCCTCTCACTGGACTCCGTACATATGTAGATACTCAACACCTTTCTCCTCGCGAAGAAAACGACGTATATGTCAGTCGCTCGGGTACCTTCTTTATTCGTGCAGATTGGCGTACTGGGGTTTGCGATCGAACTGGAGGTGTCTCTTCCGGTGTGTCTGGATTTACCGCAGTGTTGGCTAGCCTGATCTCCTTTTGTCGGTTATTATGGGATATTACATCTTGGGCTTCTAATACTCTTGTAACAGGCTCAAGGCTCTCTCGATTGTTTGTCAAAGTCCGTTTAGTCTGTTTAAGTCGCTTGTCTTGGTTTTCAGTCAACACTGTAGCGGGTATATCAAAATTTTTTTCTATAACGTTGCTTGGTTCACATTCTGTCTTTCTCAGCTAGTCAACATGGCGGATGTGCTTTTGGTCATCCACTAAAATTTCGTAACGCAATTCTCCTTTCTTTGCCCAGATAACTCCAATTTTCCACTTGCAGTTTTTTATTTCCATAAAATCGTGCCGGGATTCGGTCACCGATATTGTACTCTGGTATTCTCCTTTGGGTGATACCTCGAATCGTGTTTCTGTTACATCTGCAGTTATGTTCCGTTTCACGAGGTCTATTCTTGTTCTAATATTCCTTTTTAAAATTAGTTCTGCAGAACTTGCCCCCGTCACGCTGTTAGGTACCTTCCGATATTGCATCAACAATCTGCAAAGTTTGGTGCTTAAACTACCCTTCTCGTCTTGCATTGCACGTAGGCCTTGCTTCACTATTTGTACAAATCGTTCCGCTTGCCCGTTGGTAGCTGGATGATAGGGGCGCAGTATTTATGAATGATACCATTGGATTTTAGAAAATCCTCAAACTCGTAGGATTTGAATTGCGTGCCGTTATCTGTCACCACCGAAATAGGCAGTTCAAATCTAGCGAATATTTCCTTTAAGGACTCAATAGTTTTGATTGCATACAATTGTGTGGAACTACTTCCATCCATTTGGAATGTGCGTCTACTACGATCAAAAAGGAAGAGTTCCTGAATGGGCCTGCGTAGTCTATATGCTGTCTTTTCCATGGCTTCTTGGGATAATCCCATGGATGGTACGGAATTTTCCTGGGGTTGGACTGTATTCTTCCGCAGCTATAACATTTCCGACAGAGAGATTCAATGTCATCATTCATGTTTCTCCACCACACATAACTTCGAGCTAAAGCCTTCATACGTACCATACCGGTATGAGCTGTATGTAATTCTTCACGTATTCTACCTTGAAGGCTCTTAGATCATAACACGAGCTCCGTAAAATATGCAACCTTCTTGCAATGAAAAACTAGCGGTATTGTCGTCGCATGATAGTGATTTTCCTGCTTGTAGTGTATTATATATTTCTATGCATTCAGGATCCTTTATGGTCTCCTCCGAATTTCAGTTTGTGTTACCGGTAAGATATCCAATTGCTTTATAAGAAATATAGTGTCCGCATCGGGTTTTCCTTCATTCGGTGGTTCTTCCATGGGAAATCGAGATAAGAAATCTGCATTAGCGTGATCTTGAGTTCGTCTGTATTTTATTGTATAGTTAAATCCGGATAAAAAATTTGCATAATGTAAGAGACGTAAGGCCGAAATAGGTGGTACATTTTTTTCAGGATGCAATATTCTTGTATGAGGTTTGTGATCCGTAATTAGGGTAATTTTTCGTCCATAACAATATTGAAAGAATTTTCTTAATGCCCAAAAAATTGCTGTTGCTTCTTTATCGATTTGTGAGTAGTTCTTTTCAGCTTTTGATAACGAACGCGAAGCAAAAGCTATAGCTCCTCACCTTCACGTGTAATGTGAGATATAACAGTCCAAGTCCGGTCTGTCGCCAATATAAGTGGTAAATCCGGATTGTATCTGATTAGAGAATTTGAATTTGTTATTTCTTTCTTTAAATTTGTATAAGAGATCTCACAGGCCTTCGATCTTTCAAATTTGATACCCTTCTTGAGCAATGCGTTCTTGCTTGCGAGATTCTGAATGAATTTTTGATTTTAGTTTATTAGTCCAATAAATGTTCGTAGCCCAGGTACGTTGGTACGCCTTTTACTCTTTACAATGGCTTCAACTTTTTTAGGCATCGGTTTGATACCGCCTTCCTCAATGATGTGACCTAGGTAGGTAATAGGGTTTAAAGGAAACTGGCATTTCCCCCTGTTTAGGTGCAAATTGTTTTCGCGTAATCGTTTTAATAAGGCCGTAAGATTTGTAGTTAGATCAATGTAATTTGTTCCTTGTAATAAAATATCGTCAAAGAAACACACCACTCCTCGTAAATCTTGTAATATTGCATCCATAAATCTTTGCCATGTATTAGGGCTTACCTTTACTCCGAACATCAAGCGGTTTACCCTGTATGTTCCTCTATGCGTACTTATGGCCTGTAGCATTGAACTTGCTTCGTCGACTTGCATGTGTAAATATGCTTGAAGTAGATCGAGAACGCAGAAATATTTACCACCACCGATCTTCGCAAAAACACCTTCTATTTTAGGTATTGGATAATTGTCATCTTTAATCACGGTATTTATGGTTACCTTGTAGTCAGCACATAGTCTGATGTCTCCATTATTTTTAATAACTGGAACGATAGGTGTACCCCACGGACAATGTGTTACTTTTTCAATTATTTCTTGTTTTTCTAATCGATCAATTTCAGCATCAATTTTGACCTTTAGTGCATATGGCACGGCTCTTGGTTTGAAAAAAACAGGCATAACGTTTGTGTCTTTTAACACAAATGAACTTTTAGCTTTAGGAATTTTTCCTATGGTTTCTGTAAAAATATTGGAATAGTTTTCGAGAAGTTCATTGATTCTTTTTTTGTACAATTCTTCACTAATATCGGCCGCAAGTGTTTGATTTACTGGTGATATATCCAATTTTAATTTTTCCATCCAGTCTCTCCCTAATATTGTGTCGACATCTTGTTGTAAAACATACAAACTTCCCATCGCTGCATTTCCATTATATACAATTTACATGTTGCAAGCTAATAGCGGATGTAAAATTTCTCCTGTGTACGTTTTTAATTTAATTGAAGTAGGATATAGCTTCTTTCTGGCCATAATTTCTTAAATGTGGCGTCTGACATAGAAGCAGACCGCCCCGGTATGAAATTCCACTGTGCATAATACCTTGTCTACCAAAATATCTCTTAACATTTTTTTTCTTTTTATAGCGTTGCAAGTCTTAATTTTGTTTATAAACTAACTGTCGTCCGAGTCACTTGTCTCTTCTACAGTCAATAACTTTTGATCACGAAAACTTTTATTCAAGCATTCACTGTGTACATGTCCGTCTTTCTTGCATTTCGAACATTTCAAATTTTTTGCTTTGCATTTATTTGCTTTATGATCCTCCTTGCCACATTTAAAGCATTTACCGTGAACGTTTCTTATCGTCGATTGCTGGTCATTGTTATGTCCGTTATTTCTAATTTTAGCTGAGCTGAATTTTGTTGCCATTCTTGCTTGTGTATTATATTGGTGATTATTTATACTGACCTTGCTAATTGCATGCATGGATGCACTTGTATTACCACTAATTTCTCTACTTTCCAGCTTAGATGCTTCTATTGCTAACGCCAGCTTTACTGTATTATTAAATGTACTGGATGTATCTTTTTGGAGCAACCGTTGTCTGATATCGTTGTCATGTATTCCCATTATGAACTGCGAACATAGATGTGTATTTATGGCTGATTTCTTGCAATGTTCACATACAAAATTGCAACTGGAGCCTAACTTTTTCAAATCGGCTTGAAATTTTGCCAGAGATTCTCCTTCATGCTGCACTCTTAATGAAAATTTATGCTGTTCTGCTACCTCAGTATGTTTCGGACAAATACGCGTTTTCAAAAGCTCCGTCAGCTCTTTGAATTTTTTATCATTGGGTGCATCTGGGGTGGTAAACAATTTATTAATATTTGCACGCACTTTTTGTCTTTTTCTTCAGTTTCATCATTTAAATTTCGCATTTCTAGATAATTTTCAAGTCGCTGCAGATATGAGTCGAATGACTCGTTCACTTCATCGAAAGGTAAAAGTTGTAAACCGCGACATTCATCACTTTTAGCATTTTGATTTTGTGTAAATTTTTGCAAAACTTGTGATATTTTGTTACTTGCTTCATTTACTGTCAATCGTAATGTAGTTACGTAATTGTCATGTATGTATGTAACCATGTAAGAAAGCCTACCTTAAGCCGTAATGATGAGCCGAATTCCAATTTTGGTGTAACTGTTCTCTGCCTCTTGCCAGTTAAAGAAAAAAAAAACAGATTTAATTAATGCGTGAATTGCGTTTTCTTTCCTCGTCGCCAATGTTGTGTATGGGTAGTTCCACAGATAACACTCTTCAATTCCCTTCAATGATTTTATTGTTAAAATGCAAATACAATACTAAATTATTATTACGTCTGATGGACTGTAGATAAAGCATCCAAAATGACTCAAGTGTCATTGCCACAAACGATTGCTTGCCCCTCTCACTGGACTCCGTACATATGTAGATACTCAACAGAGGCGATAATAGGTGAATGGAGTGGAAAAGGGGAAGCATCCATTGATCATACACATAATCATAACAAAATTGGATAAAGAAACTCACCTAATTTACGAACAGTCAGTGGCCACACCAAGAGAAGTTCAAGAGCTAAGCAAATTTCTTGAATTCCTAGAAAATCGATTGCGAGGTTTTGAAGCAGTAGAGCCATCGAAACCAAAACAACTCGAAAGAAATGGGGAAAGTACAAAAGTATACCTGGGAATGATTTCAAAGCATTGCGCTATCTGTGGAGAAAATCACAGAATATATTATTGCGAAACATTTAGTAAGCTAAGCGTACAACAACGACTAAAAGCTGTCAAAAAGGCAAACCTTTGCCAGAACTGCCTAGTAAAATGCCACAATATACTACGATGTAAAAGCCGGTACACCTGCAAGTTGTGCCAGAAAAAACACCACACTCTTTTACATTATCAAACCCAGTAGGCAAGGAGAAGCGGTTGCAGCCCACTTTGCGAAGAAATCAAAGGGTATGACGTATTACTGGCAACCGCTCTCATACAAGTAATCAATATATCAGGAGATGCTGTGCTACTCAGGGCATTACTTGACCAAGGCTCTCAAGCAACGTTCATTACTGAGAATGCAGAACAGCAATTAAGATTACCTAGAAGAAAAATTCAAGCCACAGTTTCCGGTCTTGGGTGCTCCAGTCCAGGAATCACAAAATCCAGTATAGAGATTACAGTAACGCCACGATTTAAATCAAAATTCTCTCTCACAACCACAGCCCTCGTATTAAAAAATCTAACAAGAAAATTGCCTACAAATAAAATTATTCCAACTAACTGGACGCATACCGAAAATTTGGATTTGGCCGATCCAACGTTCCATAAGCCGGGAAGGATTGACGTAATATTAAGAGCAGAAGTGTTCGGGAAGGTAATACTAGGCAAACTTCTGCGTGGAACCGAAGATGCTCCCGTTGCCCAACGAACAGGGCTGGGGTGGATATTATCTGGAGCTATTAGTAACAGCAACAACGAGAATAAACTTATTTGCATGGTATCAGAAATAGATATAACCAGCGAGCGATTTTGGGAATGCGAAAAACTGGCAACCGAAACTATTACCACACGAGAAGACAATGCCTGTGAAAGTTACTACCAACAAACGCACAGACGGGACGAGAATGGTCGATATATCGTTAGCCTTCCATTTAAACAAAATCCTAAAGAAGCCAATTTGAGCAGATCTTGAGAACTAGTGCTTGCCCGACTGTTCCAAATGGAGCGAAAATTTAACCAAGGCAAAGTATTTGAAACCATGTATAAGGATTTTATGAAGGAATACCAACGCTTAGGTCATACGGTTCCAGCCGAAGATGATGGTGAGGTAAAATACTACCTACCTCACCATGCGGTTTGCAAACAAGACAGTACAACAACCAAATTACGTGTAGTCTTCGACGCAATAAATTCAAGGTTGTTAAGGATATACCCTATGAGTTTCGAGAACAACCTCGCTTTATAGATTTCCAGAAAGAAGAGACTATTAAGGCACTTGGAGTCCACTGGAACCCTATAACCGACAATTTCAAAATACACGTTTCAATAAGCATGTACAACAACCCCACAACAAAGCGGAATGTAGCATCCGAGGCGGCGAAAATCTTTGAATCTGTTGGATTACTATCGCCGGTAGTAATGTCAATCAAAATTCTTCTACAGAATATTTGGCTAGAGAACTCGTCCTGGGATGAACCATTATCAAATACATTATTAACTAACAAATAAAGTCTGAGCTCCCAAAATTAGAAGAAATTGAGATTCCACGCTGGACTGGGTTCACAGGAAAAGACACTAGCTGCGAGCTTCACGGGTTTTCAGATGCGTCAGAAAAGGCTACAGTGCAGTAATATATCTACGAATTACACGAAAATCGCATGCTAAGACAAACTTAATAACCGCCAAAACTAAGGTAGCCCCACTGAAAGCAAAGCTGTCAATTCTAAGATTAGAATTATGTGGAGCAACACTACTCACTAGACTGATAAACGAGACTAGAAAAAGTCTAGAAATCGATGACTTAAAGTGCTATGCCTAGACAGATTCAATGATAGTTCTGTCATGGATACAAGAAGATGTGCATAAGTGGCAAACATTTGTGGGGAATCTAGTTGCACAAATACATGGATTATCAGACAGAAATACTTTTATGTGCGATTATCCGAGAACCCTGCCGACATCGCCTCTAGAGGAATACCGCCATCGCTGCTTAAAGATCATACTCTTTGGTGGCATGGATCTTCTTGGCTTAGCTCCAAGGAAATATCGTTTCCATCAAACCCAAAGGAGACAAATGACCTAGAGAAGAAAGTGTTGACGGCACATTCTTGTTATGATTCCAAAGCCGAACACGAGAAGGATGATCTTCAAGAACTAAACTTGTATCACGATTTGCTCGAAAGATTTTCAACATTAGGAAAATTACAAAGAGTAACTGCATACATTAATAGGTTTGGGCAAAGGCGAACCGTACGTCTGGGTACTTGACAGTTAATGAAATCGAAGAAGCACTAGTACCACTAGTGAAGACTACCCAACTGCAAGTCTTTAAATATGAAATAGCCCAGTGTTCAATAGAACAACCACTAAATAAGAAGAGCAGATTATTTCCACTATAACCGTTTATAGACTCAAAGGGGATATTACGAGTAGGCGGGAGATTACTTCAAGCAGAACTATCATACGATCGCAAGCATCCTGTTATACTGCCCTACAAAAGCCGGCTGACAACACTAGTGATGGACAAAATGCATAAACTTACCTTATATGGAGGAAACACCTTGACTTTGGAAGTCATAAGACAGTAATTCTGGATATTAAATGGCCTGAAAGCAGTTATAGGGTTCATAAATCAATGTATAAGCTGTCATAGAAACAAAGCTCAAATGACCGAACAAATGATGGGAATGTTACCTAAGGCAAGAGTGATCTCTACTCGACCCTTCAGCCAGTCGGTGGTAGATTATGCTGGACCATTCGAACTTTTACTGCCCAGGAGGAAACAAATCGCACAAGGCAATATTCGCCTGTTTAACGACAAAAGCGATTCACTTGGATGTAGTAACCAACCTCACATCTCAGGCACTTATAGCTGCCTTCAAACGCTTTTTCGCGAGAAGAGAACACATCGCGCATATCTACAGCGATACCGCAATAACATTCTTAGCAAAATACATACACAAAAGTCGTATAAAAATGATGTGCAGAATGTACTACAAGAAATCGGCACACAATGGCACTTCATTCCTCCAGACTCCCCTCATTTTGGTGGCTTATGGGAAGTGGGTGTCAAAGCTATGACACATCATATGCGCCATGTAGTCGGTGATAGCAGGCTGACATATGAGGAAATGTGTACACTCATGACTCAAATTGAAGCATGCTTAAATTCGCGACCGCTGTGCCCAATATCCGAAGATTCTGATAGCTTGGAAGTTCTTACTCCAGGTCACTTCTTGACCGGCTCTTCATTACTTGCCATACCTGAAAGAAATCATCTTGATAATAATCCAAATTCTCTTGATAAGTGGCAATGGGTAGGACGGATGCATCAGGATTTCTGGAGAAAGTGGTCATCCGAATACCTCTCAAGGCTACAGAAACGTCCTGACTGGACTCAACGACAACCGAATCTACGAATTGGAAATCTGGTACTAATTAAAGACGAACAACATCCACCAACAAAATGGGCACTTGGCCGAGTGATAGAAACGCACCCTGGACTCGATGAGCTAACTAGAGTAGTAACACTCCAAACAAAGGGATCAAGGATCAAACGACCAGTCACTAAAGCGTCGCTGCTTCCTATAATCGACAATCACATGAATGAATCGGTTGATCCAAAGAGACTCCTGTATCAAACAAGTGAAAAAACTACTACGATAGAGACGGTTCCAAATCCTGTCTCCGAGAGCAAAATAATTAATTCGCATTGCATTCAAAGCTCGAACAAAAGGCGGGGGTGCTCAAACTCACTACATGAAAATAGAAATGTTAAACGCACCCGACAGCCAAATACAATTCCACCTCATAACTCAAGCTCACCGAATAAATCATGGCTAACCTTCATGATATTGGCATTACTCACTATTTTAGTTATAGGCCAGCAACCTGATAAACCATATAGTATAACCAGATTTAAAGAACAAGAAGGAATATATTTTGAAGACTTATCAGAGATCCAGCTATATTCAAGCGATTACTATGACTTATCATCATATTGGAAGGAGTTCACAGGGATAAGAAAATCAGTGCAAAGGCTTATAGAAATCTGCCAACAAAACACCCATCTAACAATACCAAAAGAACTATGTAACGCAACAATTTTACAGTTACAACATCAGTATGGTGAATCCTTTCAAATTATTAGTATATTACAACAACAAAATGAAAATGAAAGATTTAGAATCAAACGAGCTCCTCTTGTAATAGTGGGCTCAATCGCAGACAGTTTATTTGGCATCCTTGATCAAGGGTTTGCAAAAAGATACGAAGAGCAAATTCAGAATATCAAGGAAAATGAAAATCTATTGCAAGAACTGCTAGTGAATCAAACATCCATTGCTGAACATACAATTAATGTCATAAAGAAGAATAGTGAGACGTTAAATCATCAAATCACTATCTTGGAACATCATATAGAGACAATTGCAAATGGACTTAATAAAGCTGATGAAGTTTTAAAAACTACGCAAACCTTTACGTCGGCAGTATTACTAGTAACCCTAAATCTGATAAACTTTCAACATATGCAAAGGAGCTTATTAGCTGTAGTCACCGACACAGAACACGGAAGCTCAACACACTACTGCTCACACCCATTCAGCTTCGTAAACAACTAAGCATAATTAAAGAGCACTTACAAAAACATCTTAGAGTACCAGGAGATGAAACTTCGAAATCATTACTGCCAATATATAATTCAATGCATGTTAAGATGCGCATTACGCAAAGGAATGTATTATTTGACGTTCGAATTCCATTGCTCAATGCAGATATATATCGGCTATTCAAACTTACGCCTATAGCTGTAAAACATGCAGATCAGTTCATCCACATTCAACCCTCAACACAATACCTGGCTGTAAACCTCCATAAGGACAGAAAGCAAGAAATGCATACAATTATCAGAGGCCCAATTAATTTGTAATCTAAAACAGCCTATATACAGTGCGCAATCGAATCAAAGCAGATGTGAGATTGAACTGCTTAACCACCAGGGAAAATTGTCATCCTTCTCTGTGAGATCTGTGCTCAAGTTAAAGGGGGGGGGTGCCGGTTGTGAAAGAATAACTCAACTTTTATCAATTCAAATATAAAAACTTTAATTCAATATATTGCTTAAAAACTATTATCACAAATTCAATTTAACACCTAACCTAGATTACTACTATCTTCCACAGAGGTTGGCTCCTTTTACTTCTGAAAGAAAGAGAAGGAAATCCACTGTTAATTCAATGAAGTAACTCGAAAATAAAAATAAAAGTATTTTGCTGCACGTCTAAGCACGGGAGCAACGATAAAATAATTATAATTTGGCAGAAGTAAATTTCTGCGACAAGAGTAGCTTCCTGCTTGGATAGAAATAAGTAGGAGTAAATTCCTACTGAGATGTCTGACAGAGATTAATGCAGAAGTAAATTTTTGCAGTAGGAGTAAATTCCTACTCAGGTGGGAGATGAAAAATAAGCAGAATTAAATTTCTGCAGTAGGAGTAAATTCCTACTCAGGTGGGAGATGAAAAATAAGCAGAATTAAATTTCTGCAGTTGGAGTAAATTCCTACTTAGGTGTGGGATGGAATTGGCAGAATTAAATTTCTGCAAAATCAGCGTAAATTCTGATGTTTTCAGATCAAATTCTGAATTGGGAATGGGTCCTTCTGCTGCAGCTCGTCGCCTTTTTATAGCCGCCGCGAACCGCTACGTTTCGGCTTCATGATGGGTTGCCTTGGCAACGCTCGTTTTCAAGGTTTGTTAAACTTTGACGGAGGCGTCCCACGTGACGTCATAATGGACCATTGAGTTGCACTGAACTCTAGCTGCGGCGAAGGCGAGAATATATGATGTGATGTGTTGACATTTTGACATGTTAAAATGTACAGAAGTACGTAGAAAGAATGGTAAGTTTACAATATTTATTAATTTTATTAGGTATTTATGAGAGTTTTTGTCTATTTTCAGGTGAAATCTAATGGACGAAGCTTCTATGACGGCGTTGGACCAAAGGGTGGAAGTTCCCTGGAATCAGATAAGTGCTTTTTATTTTAAATTATTTCAAGAATTGGATACTTTGTGTTTTGTATTTTTATCTTTTTAGGGAGCATATATTGGGAAAAAACCAAGGAATCATCGAGGGATATTGGTGTGGCCTGAACATTCTGTAATTTACGAAGTATACCATTGAAGAAAATGTGGTATAAGATACATACACCAAGTACCTGGATCTATATAATGGATGCAGTAACTCATTTCGACATCATATGTGGAACAACGATCCACACTATAATCCTTGAAGAAAGTGGGATTATACAAATACAGCCTACCTGTATGATAAAGCATCCAACATTATTCATAATTGCAAACAATCAACAACCAGGAGCCTTGAACTCCTTATTTGTACCGGAGCAAGAAATTATCGCTACTCACATTGGCGAATATTTAGCAAGTCAAAATACTGCCAATACTTCCATTCTCTTGCTAATTAAAGAGATCAAGGCTGATGATATTGAAGAGCTCCATAAGGCAATTAAAACCCAACAACAATATATCGCGGGAACTCCTTACCTTCACCGACACCACATACATCATTATGTGGATTATATGGATTCTATTCATTGGCAGCTATCATAATCATCAGTGTGGCGTCCTATTTCTTGTGGAAAATGCGACGAAACAACATGATGCCACAACCAAACCTACCTCAACCAACCCCAAGACGAGAAGGGTCCAGGTCACAAGAGCAACTCGGTATCATCTTGGAGGTACCCCGATTTGATAATGCGAGGCGGGAGAATGTAGAGATACAATATCCATAGTTAGTCATAACTTATTATAGAACAAGCTCAATAAGTCAACGACCGTAATTTCATTTTTAATATAATTTCTACCTTCACTTAGCTATGCAATTCTTACATTCACCAAAGTTCTATGTCAGCAATTGCATGGAAGTACAAGTGAAAGTACGGTCGGTTACAATGCCTACGAAGTAAATTTATGCTGATCTTGTGATTTGTGTTTCATTGACATAAATTTTTGTTATATTTATTTTTAATTTATTGTCATCATATGTATATATGTATATTAATTATTGTTTAAATAAGCGAATCGAATTAATAAAAATTGAATTGATTAGCAGATAGAAATCGATCAAGTTTAATTTATATCCATCAGTTCACAGTACATTCATTCGCTATCTACACAGACCATAAACCCTTAAAAGGCATTTTCAATAGTAAAGACCCTTCCTCACGTTTAATTCGATTAAATCATAAGCTTTCGCAATACGACTACAGTATAGAATACAAATCATGAAAATTTAATAAAAAGCTGAAACACTCAACAGAATAATCTTCAACGACAACGTCAACAGTGACGATATGAATAAAGAGCGTGAAGGAATTCAGATAACCGCAACAGCACAAGTTCACCACGAGATGGATTCTAAAGTTGAAAAAACAATTTGTCACCGATCCTGTCATGTTTTAACCAGGGCACAAGCAAAAATAAATGAGGAAAGTCCCACGGAATTGGAAAGTGGGAGCCCGAAACCCAAAGAGAACGGAAAGCCAGACGAGAAGGATCCCAATACTAGCTCAGTTAGTTCAGAGGAGTCCACCAACGAAGAAAGAATAACAGTTCTGAGCAACCTGAATGACATTAATGTCATTCTACGAGATTACCATAATTCACCTCTCGGAGGGAACTTAGGAATCTATAAGACATACAAACGTATAAGGAGAAACTACAAAACTACGAAGCTTCATAAGCATATTAAGGAATGTATTCCATGTATCATAAACAAACATGGAAAGAACATGAAAATGCCTATGGTAATTAATAGTGTTGCCGAAAAGCTATTTTACAAAGAATATTTAGATATAGTCGGACCTCTGCCAGAAACGCGCATTGGTAATAAATATATCCTTACACTCTTGGATGACACAACCAGGGTGTTCGATAGCAAACCTTTAAAAAATGGCGAGGCCATCACAGTAGCTGACGGTTTTTACAAGCTAATGATGAAATATAAGAAACCTAAGGCAGTAGCCATAGACCAAGGCGCAAACTTCACTAGCGATCTTTTCAAACTACTATGCAAACTATTTAAAGTCAAGAAATTACAAGCAACAGCTTACCAACCACATGCAAATGGTGTTCTGGAAAGAACACATGGACCTTTAATTGACTACCTGAAAAACATTGTTAATGATAACATAACGGAATGGGACCAATGGCTCAAGGAAGCAGTACATGCGCGTAATCACTCACCATACGTAGGAGGAAAACATACCCCATGGAAGGATTGTGGGGATTTTATGATAATAACCTAATAACTTAAGAAAAGAACCTGAACCTATCTATAACTTTGATGATTATCTCAGCATAAGAAGAAGAAAAAAGCAATTACTTCATAAAATGGTAAGAGATGAGTTTCTAAAAAGCAAACTCAAACCAAAGAAAACTATGATATGAGTACAGGAAGTGTAAAATTTCATGTAGGTGACCGAGTTCTGTTAAGAAACCCTATTAAAAAACATAAACTGGCGCCCATTTGGAATGGACCGTATGAGATTTAAAAGGTTAACAGTGATGTCAATTGCACTTTACAAATTGGACATAAGTTGACAAGAGTTCATTACAATAGATTAAAAACATTTAAGATCTACGATTACCTCAAAACCTAATTTATGACTATCACTAAATTCGGCTTATCATCTACAGATTATGCTACTGTGTATTTATTGAAAAATGCGAGAAAATAATAGGACATCTGCGCACGCTACAGCTAAAGGATGCAGGGGCCGAAACCGAGTTACGAAGGCAGGTAACCATGGTTAAGGATAGGTTAAGAGATATAAATTTATATTTGCAAGTCAGAAGTATGCGGGGGATAGTTGACGGAATAGGTACGGTGAGCAAATTTTCATTCGGTACTATGTATGACAGAGATGCCGAGTAAATATATACCAAACTAAATAATTTAGAAACTCAAGGCTCTGAAAATGTGCACTTGATAGAAAAACAAATTAGCCTAGTCAAGTCAAAATTCAATGAAATAAATCAGGCATTTAAGAACGTAACGGAATAAAATGTAACGGGTTAAAATGTAATTAATTCCACCCGACTTCTCAAATCGGAAATAAGAACCGTAAATATTAAAGCAGATATTAATGAAATATTGATATATATATTTTATATCAGCTTCAACAAATATATCAGCATTTAACAAATGAATTATTGGTGATAAATGCCTTACACAAGCATACCTTACACCCAATGATTTTGACAGCCAACGATATATCACATATATATAGTGAAATCAGTAAAAGGGGTATGACAAACCTCCTGCTGGACTTCAAAAGTTTCAGTCAAATAATTCAAACTGATTCTATACAATTACAGAACAAACATTTAATCCGTATCACTCTTCCATTGCCTGAAGATACAGTATACACACTTAATAAAGTAGGTATACTTATTGCCAACACCTATCTCACCGAAAAGCTCCGCTATTTTCAAACTTGAGGCAAATTATTTCCTGAACAGCACTCGAAACCAACAGTATTTAGAAATGACAACACTAGACTTTAAAGAACACTGCAAAAGATCTATCACTACGAGTGATATAATATATATTTGCTTTCAAGCCAAACCTAGCACACTTATAGTTACCAAAAGCATCTGCATGGCAAACTAATTCAAAAACCAACTCCTTGCGAGCACAGAATAATAAATAATACTGCCAACACCCCAACAAAAATGGTAAGGCAAAATTCTTGGCTGTTGGTATTTTTCTCAGAGGCAACTCTTTTAAGAAACTGCAATAATAATTTTGGTCATTAAACCATCAACGGCACTGGAGTTCTCATTTTAAAACAACCCTGTACGAATACGTTAGAAAACTATAGAATTCCTTTCGAAAACAACTTCAGGTATTATCCCTCAATACACCAACCGAAACTCTACAATATTGTTGAAGTATCGTTCAAAGAAGATCTTTATGACGAGCGACAAGGTAAATTTAATGCAACCGTAATTCTAAAGAAAAATACTCATAGAAATCATAACTTCGCCCTCGTTAGGGAGAGTAAAGATTTAGATTATTTGGAAAGAAAAATAAATTCAGTAAAGTCAAGTAGAGAAAGAATAAAATAAGTAAAAAACGAGTTTTCAAACAAAACTGAGGCCAAGCCGCATGAAAAAGTAGAAAATAAACCTTCACACACAGAGGTGGACCCCGATTTTGTGATTGGGACATTTCTCTTGAATATTCTTTCTCTTCATGAATCAAATCACTTATTACCTCTGATTGATCATACTGAAATACATCTGTGATTGTCAGCGAATAAAATCTGAGTCCACCTCTGTGTGTGAAGAAAAGTTTATTTTCTACATTTTCATGCGGCTTGGCCTCAGTTTTGTTTGAAAACTCGTTTTATTCTTATTTTATTTTCTGCTTTTTTCACGTCAACTAAATTTTTATTACGGAGATATTTTAAAACAATTTTATGACGGCTGAAACACACTGATTTACCAGTTTTTTCAAAAAATTTATTCGAGTAAAAATTATTTTTATTTACAGAACTTTTGCGTCAAAATATCGCTAAAGAACAAAAGCTTAACTCCGGAAAAGCGTTTTACATGCATTTTCCTCGATTTTTTCTACAAGTTTTCACCATTGTCGGAGAGAAAGTAATGATGCCAGTTGATAGGGAACTTGATCCTGCAAAATTTAGGAAACTTTTTTACTGGAAAATTTTCCCGAAAATTCGGAAAATTCCGGACAAACTCTGCATTTTTCCTGCAACAGATATATCACTAACCAAATTTGTACCAAATTTTCAAATGATTTTTCCCGATTTGCCGGGTTTTCCATGGAAATTTCCGGTTCAAATTTTGATAGAGTCAATTGTCACGCGACGTGAACCTGTGTGCCAAATTTCAGCTCGCTGTGATGACGAAAAGTGGGTCTACGAGAGTATCGAAAATAGTAAAAAAGAAATATATAAATATACAGACAGACAAATTCGTGGACGAGTTAAAGGGATGGGCTGGTCTCAAAAAGGTATCAAATTCAAACCCATGCCAATGCAGGAATAACCATAGCGTTAGTCGCTGGATTAATTTTGTGCATAGTTCTAAAATATCTATTACTGAAAAGGAACCAAAATATTCAAGCAAAGTTAAGCCCGTAATCTCATACCCTACTCCTCGAAGATCCCAAGAGATCGTAAGTATCCGAAATACCCACGGTAAATTTAAGGTTAATGGAATCAAGTTTTTAAACGTAAACAGTATTTAATTAATGCAGATAAACTCTGATGTGATTAATAGAAATATGTAATTACATGGCAACTTGTTTAGTTAAATCAAAATCGCTTTCTTCCTTAAAATATGTTTTATTTAAATCTTTCTACATAAATTGTTTTTCTGTGATTTTTATCTGAAATTGGATTTAAGATTGCATTCCTGTTTTAAATCTAAAGGCATCTAATGCTCGGCTCTTGCGGTATGCAAAGTTCCATGTTATCATGCATCTGATTTGATAATTGTTGTTAAATTTTACTTAGCTGCGTAAAAAATTCATATGAGTAATAAATTTCACAGAAGAGTCCAAGAACTATTAGCACTCCTGTTAAATATTTTACCGTGTTGAAAGCATAAATCAATGGTTTTGATGTTCCGAGTTTATTAAACGGTCCACATACATCTTTACCATTGGCATACACACAGTTTGGAGCAAGATGAATATGTTCTACTTCAACGTCCTCCGAGATATTTAAAGCACAATTTTCCAGGGAACAAAAGTAACATTTCATTATGTCTTTCAAATTAGTGTAAAAGATTCCACTTCTTGCAAGTTTGCGGCATTTTCTATCATCTAAACAAAGATTGCGAAATGTTTTTAATCTATCGTACTCTCTCTTTAAAAATAACATTATGACTGCTTTTAAATTACTTATAAAGGTTCTTTTATATTATTGCAGCTGTTATGCTCTGATGAAAACCGAAGCCATTTAATCAATATTCCCATGTCTCTTTAAAATTTTCTCGACTAAATAGACATCGGGATGCTTAGCTGGAGCTAGTTCCATCCAGTTCATAAAATTTACCTCGTATTTTATTTTCCTGATAATCCTTAATATTACTTGAATGGAGGATTCAAGGCCAATTTTGTGAAAAAATACTTACCAGAAGCGGAAATAATGCAGCTTGATATTCCAAGGCTGAGCAATCTAACAAGCTTTTCTATTTTTGTAAAATTCAGAAAATCAACCTGTTATTCGTTGTGCTCTTCAAAATAGTGTAAATATACATATATACATGCTAATAAATGGGATTATAGAATAAAAACATGTCTTTTATTTTAATTATAATTTTATTTACATTAGAGTTTACAAAACTTCTAATAAGAAACAACAAAAATCGTGCAAAGTAAAGGTATTTCGTAAAATAGTCTGGAATAGTTTATATGTACATAGGATATTCTTGCTGGAATGAAAAAGTAGTTGCGGATAACTTGACGTTTTTGTGATGACACTTTTCAAGGTAAGCTTGACGGTATTCCTCTACACTTTTAGATGCATTGTTATTGTAGAATATTACAATACTGAAGATGTCGAACATTTCAAAAAGTCTGATAAGTTCACTGCATACTACCTCGTCCTACTTGAATCTTATACACAGTGTTAAGTTCATCTTGCCCCTTTGTGGCATTAATTTTAATTTTAACCTTGAAGTCATTTTGATGATTATACAGAGACGTCCACTCTGAGTAAACAGGTGATACTGGAAATCGTACAATAAGGATAAAATACTATTTTGCGTCAAATGTGTAAGGATCAAAACCAAGCGTAACTGTACGATTCTGTCGATCATCCAGATTATTTTTATAGCTCAGCAGAAGTTTTCTCAGCGGTTTTTAACTTTCTTTGCTTTATCTAATTTTTTATTACTCATTGTAGTTTGTGTTCCTACTTTCTTCTTTGAAGGTTGTTCATTCTGAGAGAAATTTACTGATAAACTGGCTGCGTGGAGTTGCTACTTATTATTTATGGCACATCTCGATCTACTGTTACTGATTTGGTTGCAGTACACCCCTCCAGTTTTGTTAAAACCATTGACAAATATCTGACGATATAATTTTATAATTCTTTTATCATTGAGTTGAAATTCAGATGATGAAGACTGCCTCAAGAACGATCTCATACCCTTCCCACTGAATCGATAACAGAGGAAAACACAGCAGTAATGTTCGCAATTACTTGGAAAAGCACTTTGAAGTTGTCTTTTATTGCTGGTAAAATATGTGAATTGTTCAATAACAATTTCCTAAAGATGTTTTTAGGGTAATCTCCAAATGTTTCAAAGTTTTCTGCATTACCGGCTATTTGAAAGAAAACTGCTATCCAATATGTTCCATTTCTATTTGCAGGATCAGTGTTGGCTACTAAATAGGCAGGTTTTTGTTTTGAACTTTTTTGTTTTAGCATTACTTTTCAAGGCAGTAGCAATTTCGATCGTGTTTATTCTTGTTCCTTTGTTACAAGGGTTTCAATATTTATAACTTTTGTGCATGATGTAATGTAGTTTTGTATCAGTTCTTTAGTTGCTGCTCCATGAACAATTTTTTTTGTAAATTTAGCTAGAGTTTTTATAAGATCTCCATCTAGATGTTTAAGCTCCAAGTTTCCAAATTTACCGGCTTGGTCTATACAGTTGGTAGAAGACGCGATTTCCTTTGTAAAGGTTTTGTTATGTGAAGTAAATCCAGCGAAGCATATCCTTTTTAGGAAGGCCAAATGACCTCCTGAAAAATATTCTACGTCCACAATGCAGTAGCTCATTACGTTTTCACTTTAAAGATAAACTGGTGAATAACTTTGGATAATTGTGATGCTAGCCTTATATAGTTTAAAAGCTTGTGTACACGTTTCTGACTTTGTCAATTTCTATACTTCCATCATATTCTGCGTACACAATACAAGTTACTGTGTTTTATAAAGCTTCTTTGAACCTTCCCTCACTTCGTACGATTCCTTGATATAATAAATTTCCGCATGCAGAACTGTAAGAAAGATCTGCTGTTAAGTCGAAAGCAAGTAGAAAACATCCATTGTCGAAGAATTTTTTCGAAATTTGAAGGCCGTTATCGAAAGAGTGGATACCGGTACCTTTAAAATCCACGTGTACTAACACTAAAGGCTGATTTGATACTTGCACTCCATTAACTGTCAAATTGAATCTCGTGATGTTGTTATGTTTAAAGTTGTACGGATGTTTTTTCTGTTTACCAGTATATGCGGCATTATCCAACATACCAAAAATGAGTAAATTCGGTGATTGCCGTATAGCTACTGTTTCGGCAGTTATACGACACACCTGCTCAGGACGTTAGCTATTGTGTAAACGCTTGTGGTCGTCACTAACCTCCCGAATCAGTTATAGGGCTGATTCAATGAATACAAAAATGTTTAATAATAAATAAATGCCGATGCTTTTAATGTTCAACTTTATTTTATTTTTACTATTCAATTCTTCTTCTACCAACAATTCACAAATGGTAAAATATTCAACTCCAATTCAGTAAACTATGACATGCTTATGTTCCGTTAGTTAGTCAACTAGTTTTAATCGTGCCTTTACTGAACAAAGATGATAATACAAAACAAAAAATTTATGTGGGCGTTGAAGTTGATGATTTCTATCCATAGAATTCGTGAGGATGCTTCTTATTGTTGATGCTGACGTCGAAGTCCATATAAATACACAGCTTCTTCACTGGCATCACTGGCACTCAACAAAAATAAGGTAAACTAAAGACCTCTGGTAAATCCCATTGGCCAAGCTAACCCTATGAGGATGGTAAATCCCAACCTCTAATTAAACTTCAAATATTCCTACTTCGAAGATCCACAAGTTCCAGACATCCAAGAAAAAATCTATAAAAAAGGGAGAAAAAGAAAAGTAATTAATTGTGTTATGTTTACGAATTATTTTGTGGCAAATTCCACTTGTTCTAAACTGTTGAATAAAAATATGGCAAACTCCACGTCGGACGGCTTATACAAATCTGACCAAAAATAAGCTCCTGTAGCTTGCTTTATAGCGGTTCCCCCACCAGACAGAATCAATTCGAAATCAAAGTCAACGCCAACTTGACTTGCGGGCGTTTACGACATTGTGATGTTCATGCCGTCTGTGAGTCAAGAATAGATGTTTATCGTTAGTTAAGTTCGGCAGCAACTTTTATTAATGCTGTTGAGCATTCGCTTATTTAGTATGCAGATAAAGGCTGCAACATACTCAGACCCGTTGATATATTCACATCAAGATAGAAAGAGCATGTATATCTTAAATTGTTTTTTACGCAGTTATGTATTTAGTTTCAAACCATTCCATATAATTTTCCTTTTTCTTAGTCTAAGGCGGACCTTGCTGTTTGGCCCTAAAAACAACATATATCACTGGCGTCTTCCACTTCTTATGGCATCCCAAGGAATTGACTGCATCTGTCCTTAAGTGACTTGCAATGGCTGGCCTTCTGCTGTGGTTAAGTCATACTTTTTTTCATCCAGGCGCTTTGGAGGTAATGCCTTTACTTCGTTCATAATGAATCCTGATGTGGACGCTACGGGTTGGCTAGATGATGATGGTTTATTTGCTGCGGTCTGCAACTCAGCTGACTGCTCTGGTATTACAGATGAGCACTGCACCTAATGGCGTCCCCTGGGCTCTACTTTTGCGTGATCTGACTTCTTCGGAGCTGTAAACAGGCCTCTGTCTGAGGTGGTTAATGGGGAAATCTCCTGGATGTCCATTAACAGGTGTGCCAACAATTGGGGTATCTCTCCAGAAAGTCGTTTGATATTGTTAATCAGGAGGATGTATCTGTATCATGCGTTTCTCTATGTCTGAATTTAGATCATATTTATGCTTTCGCGACTTCATCAGTGTTGAAAATAACTTCAGGTGAAGTGCCGGACCTGTCATCATTTGCCCATTTAAGCTCTTTCCATTAGACGTTTTTGCTGATGCGTCAAATACTACCCACAGCTTGGTAGTAGAGTTTTCTTTCATGACCGCATGATGTGGGAGGTTATACCGCAGGTAAATATCCTGGACAGTATTCCTCTCATTAGTCCATTTTAGTGGCACCATATGACTCAGCTCAAAGTCTTCTTTCATACATTGTGCATACAGGTTTTTAAAGTTTGGATCCCTTTCACACTTTCGCCGAAAAGAATCCATCCTAACCTTGTCTGTTGTGCCACAAGTCCTGTGTTCGATATATGACGAATTCCTTCTTTGAAAATCATTGCATACGCATTCACGCCTATTAAGAGATCGATTTTACTAGATTGTAAAAATTTCTGATCTGCTAACTGTAGGTCTTTTAAACAGCCCTTATTTATTATCTTACATCTCTCTGGAGCGGAAATGTTTGTTATGCGTTTTATGAGGTATGCCTGCATTGGCAAATTGAAGCTTCGATCGTGTTGCGTTTTAAGCAAAAATTTAATTTCTTTTGTTGACCTTGCTACCTTAGAAGAGCCTAGACCATTAATTTTCAGGGACGTCGGGATGGCTCTCGTGTGTAGCAACTAATAGGCTGCTTCTGTGATGAGAGAAATTTGAGATCCTAAGACTATTAATGCCCGTAGTGTCAGCGTTATGCCATTATCGACTTCTACAATCACCATTGCTGTTGCGAGCAATACCTTTGGCGATTGTTTAATATAGTGACAATTAGTTGTAGAGCTCATTGCCTGATTAGCACCTTAGTTTGTGTTTTCTGACACCGGTGTGTCTTCGTGTAAAATTGCATTGTGTCTTTTTCCACATTTGAAACAAATCCTTTCACTAGGACATGCATCCCTGTCGTGACGGCTTAAGCAGTTGATATATAGTTTCTGCTTTGCCACGAATTTCCTTCTCGCCTTGGTAGGAAGGTTTCGAAATTGTTTGCATTTATACATATTATTAACCACTATTCCACGTACAGCTCTTTAAAGGCCTCAATTGTCAAAGGATTTAACAGAACGCTAAAAAATATGATGTGGAAAGAATTTAGTATCAACGGAAATTAACGTTGGATTAGTATGTTAGATAAGTTAACAGAAAATTATAATGCTATGAAACATCGAACTATTAAAATGCGTCCTATAGATGTTGGTCTACATAATGAAAAACGTTTATTATCAACTATTTATAAATTTCCTAAAACCAAAGTACCAAGTCGGTGACTTTGTACGTATAAGCAAACACAAATATGTTTTTGAGAAAGGTTATACGCCCAATTGGTCAACTGAAATATTTGAAATAAAAAAAGTTAACGCGATTTACCCATTTATATTCTTAAGGATTACCAGGGAAATAAAATACGAGGTAAATTTTATGAACTGGAACTAGCTCCAGCTAAGCATCCCGATCTCTATTTAGTCGAGAAAATTTTAAAGATAAATGGAAATAAAGTATTGGTTAAATGGCTTGGATTTTCATCAGAGCATAACAGCTGGATTAATATAACAGAAGTTTTATAAGTAATTTAAAAGCAGGCATAATGTTATTTATAAAGAGAGAGTACGATAGATTAAAAACATTTCGCAATCTTTATATAGATGATAGAAAGTGCCGGAAAGTCGCAAGAAGTGGATTCTTTTGCACTAATTTGAAAGACATAATGAAATGTTACTTTTGTTCCCTGGAAATGTGTGCTTGCTCAGACGACGTTGAAGTAGAGCATATTCATCTTTCTCCAAACTGTATGTATGACAATGGTGAAGATGTATGTGCACCGTTTAATAAACCCAGAACATCAAAACCATTGATTTATGCTTTCAACACGTTAAAATATTTAACAGGCGTGCTAATAGTGCTTGGACTCTTCTGTGAAATTTATTACTCTTATGAATTTTTTACGCAGCCAATTAAACTTTAACTACAATTATCAAATCAGATACATGATAACATTGACCTTTGCATACCGCAAGAGCCGAGCATTAGATGCCTTTAGATTTAAAACAAGAATGCATTCTTAGATCCAGTTATAAATAAAAATCACAGAAAAACAATTGACGTAGAAAGATTTAAATAAAACATATTTTAAGGAAGAAAGCGACTTTTATTCAACTAAACAAGTTGCCATGTAATAACATATTTCTCTTAATTACATCAAAGTTTATCTTCATTAATCAAATACTGTTTACGTTTAACCTTAAACTTATCGCATAATATCACACTTAGGCTAGATATCAATGCAATTCAACCGGCATCAATCAGCCTACAAATGTTTTCATTCACTAGTAGTGCATGATGCAATTTCACAATAATTAAATAAAACAATACATCAACTACTACCAGTTTTCTTTGTTTATTTCCACTCCCCGTCATTTCAGCTCGTTTAATAGTAATCAAGGCAGCAGCCCCGTCGTTTACTTTACCATTCCCAAATGAAAAATTATTTCCATTACATGCGCATTCGTAAGATTGTGTCAAAAAACACTACTCACCGGCAAATTTAATTGCTTTCAAGCCGGCGCGGCGCGGCATTTGCACATTGCACAAGATCTTTGATTATTTTCAGCCCACCGCTTACCTCTAGCAGCACAGCGGGACGTCACTGATCCCAACTACCAGATGTGCACCTGACTCAAATTATTACCTATCAATAAATCATCTAACAACAGACAATTAACTACTGATTACTCAACATTTGCATATTTAATGACAACTAACAATCACCCCACATCAATAACATACAATTAACTACTCATTACACGCCTTTTGCATATGAAATGAACTCACACCAAAACCGGTTTTGGTTCCCAGGCCAAAGTGTCCCATTACCTACTCAGATAGCTTCACTCCTAAAATGATTGTGTCAAGGAAACTTGATCAAAAACTACCAAAATTACCATTGAACACACCCCACATGAAGCCATAAATAAATGAAGCTTAAAGTCCTAAGCCTGATTTAATTTTTATATTACTATGTATTTGTTTTTATATACTGGAACCTTTTTTGTGACTTAGTAATATGTAGGTTAAAAAAAACACAATTCTAATCGTCTCTTCAATTGGACTTATTTTATTTTTTTTTGCGCTTGGTCTTTTTTTGTCCTTGCTTTTATGGTTTAGATACGAGGGATGGCTGGCCTGCAAGAGAAAGTATGGGATTGAGTACAACGATACTCAGTGGGTTTACCTACAATACTCATTCATACTACTTCATTCGGTCTTGGACTAAAAGTCGAACGGACCTGTACGATTGATCCACCATGCATTCACAATAACGGCATAGTTCAACGTTATTGTACAAATAGGACAGATCTTTTACAAGAACGAGTACGGACCAGGTTCCTTAAGCAACAGCGGCATGAGTCAACGCCATCGTCTAATTAAGACCATATCCATGAGATCGAGTGCTGACCAGGATTTATCAGCAATAATAGTGATCCAGTACAGACCAGGAGCACTCAACAAAGCGGCAGAAGTCGACGCTATGTATCTTGCAGGATCGAGTACGAACCAGGATCCGAGGATTAGTAAGCCACTGATGGGGAATGCTTTAATTATTCCGTACACCACCGTGAATAATCAAGAGCATTCCCATTTCACTCCATTTACACCATTTCCATACTAGTCTACTTACTTATACGAACACTCACACATTCATTAATTATCCACACAAGCACCATTTCTACAACATTAAAACTCATTAAACACACATTAACCACACATTAAATAATTGAGCTACACTATTCTATTCTATACTATACTATGATGTACTTCACCCACTTTTCTATTTCATATTTTTGAAGAGATCACTAATTTGCATGTTACTTGTGTTTTGCTTCTGTACTTTTTCACTGTCACTCACTGAATATGACTAGGATATATTTTCTAAATTGTCTTATACCTATCTAAGCGAAATCCCTCTGTTAGGGCGCCGCAATTGTTATTGCACTCGTCTGTGTTATTTCGGGGTATGCACCTTTTTCTCATTTTATGGTGGCTTTCTTCCGAGAACGTTTCTTTATACAATATGGTCCCGAGTTTATTGTGGTCTGTCGCCTAACCGTCGCTGCCTAAATCTAACCCTCCAACAACCGTTTTTTTCATCTCTACACATTTTTATGAAAATGTCCCTGAAAAGCAAATCGACTAATTACATGCTTTTCACAGCTCGGTCATCCTGACGGAGCGGACGTCCCCGTCCGCGGTCCACTTTCATTCTTCTTCGTCTTCTCCCCTCACTTTCAGAATCGGCTTTTCCCCTTGCTGGTATCCACTTTTTAAGATGATCAATGGATTCCACATTTTCGTATGATGCCCGATTACTTCGGAGAGAGCCCTTCAGCTCTCTTACGACAAAACGATCATTGGCTAACTTTTTGATGATACGAAACGGACCTTTATATTTGGGTAAGAGTTTCTTACTTTGTCCTTCAGCGGAAGTTTTCTTCCTGACGAGCACTAATTCACCAACATCGTACCATTTTCTCGTTGCCCTTCGTTTGTCAAAGCGTTCCTTTTGCTTTTGCTGGTTGTCTTTAATCTTGATCGAAAGCTCTTTTCGTATTTCATCAATATTCTCACTAGAGTCCAATTTCGTGTGTCAAGATTGAGTCTGCTGCAGCTGTAGGCCTGTATCCATATAGGAGTTCACATGGCGTTTTTTGGTTATACTATGTACACTATTATTTATTGCGAATTGTATTTAATTCAATTCTCTATCCCATTTGGTGTCTTTGTCTGCTGATGCAGCCAATGATGAAACGATCGTAGAGTTAAATCTCTCCACTTGACCATTTGCTCTTGGTGTTGATACAACATTTTGTACATGAGATATTCCCTTCTGCTTGCAATACTCTGCAAATGCCTTTGACGTATAACATGAACCCTTATCACTTACGACTCGCCGTGGAACTTCAAATTGAGTAATTATTTCGTTGAAGAAACGCAACACCGGTTGTGTTTTCGTATCTTTTGTCGCTTGGAGCATCGTGTATTTCGTAAATGCTTCAACCGAAACTATTAGAAACTTTTTCCCGCTGGTGTTTTTAATGAAAGGTCCTAAATGGTATATGTAAATTGTGTCGAAAGGTGTGCTCATTTTCTCGATTGGGTTCAATAGTCCTGGTTGCTTTCCTGAAGGTTGTTTGTGGTAGAGGTCGAATACAACTGTTAATATACCGTTGCGTGTAGTTTCGCATACGTGAAAACCAATAATCCTCAAATATTTTCCTCAAAGTTTTCTCCAATGCAAAGTGACCAAACTCGTCGTGCGATACTCGAACAATTTCGTTTCTCATTCCTTCGGTACTAGCCATTTTAAACCTTTATCTGTGACTTTATATATTCTTTCGTTTTCTAATTTAAAGTCTTTATGGATACTTCTTTTCATAGTCCGTTGTTGGTTTTTTTCTTAACACTTCACTGATGTTTTGAATTTTATCATCCTTAGCTGGCTTGCTAAGATCCAATCGGCAACTTCTATTCTAAGTATTTTATAATCCTTGACAGGGTTCCTGCTTAACGCATCTACGTGCTGCATTTTTGTTCCTGGTCGGTGTTAGATTTTCAAATGAATTGTTTTCGAGATATATCCACGTCCACTTCTGCTCCTTTGTTAAAAGTTTTGTTAATGGTCGAGTCACAATGGCATAATCTTTTATAAATTGGCGGAAAAATCCTGTTATCCCTAAGAATTGGACAGTTTTCGGCGGTGGTAATTGTTTAACGCATTCAATTTTCTTTGAACCTGGTTTGATTCCATTACAATCAACTTCAAAGCCCAAGGAGAATACTGATGTTTCGAAGAAGTTACACTTTTCCGGTTTCAAAGTTAAACGATGGCGAGATATGACTTCCAACACGTTTCTAATGCGGTCTATTCCTTGGTTAAAATCTTTTGATGGAACCAGAATTTCGTCCATATATGCCATTGCTTCTGTTCCTCTTAGTGGTCCTAAGATTTTATTTGGCATTCTTTGAAAGGTGCTTGGAGCAGTTGATATACCGAATGGCATTCTGTAAAATTCATACTGACCGTCCGGAGTGATGAAAGATGTTATGAACTTAGAGTTTTCCTCCACAGGGATTTGATAATAAACTGAGGTCATATATAACGTTGTGAAATAACGGTATTCGTACAATTGATCCAATTAGTCGTCAATTCTTGGTAATGGAAATTTATGCTGCTTAATTTTCCGATTTAATTTGTGATAATTAATGCAAAGTCTTTGTTCACCGTTTTTCTTCTGTACTAATAACACGGGCGACGCAAACGGAGACGATGATTCTCTTATTATATTATGCTTTAATAAATCGTTAACAATTTCTTTTACTTTTTCTTTATTTGAAGGATTCATGCGATTCGGTTTGTAGGTCACAGGATTATCATCTAATAGGTCGGTTTTAATTTCTGCTGACGTGGTACATCCAAATTTATCTAGTGAAAAAGTGAAACAGTGTTGATAGCTTTTTAGAAGGGAAATCAATATTTCTTTTTCTTCGTTCTTTAGAGTGCTGCCAATGTTTAGATTCTGCAATATTGTCAATAGAATTATAGGAATCGTTTTCTTTTTCATTTTTTAATCTACAATTTTCTCCGCGTGCAAAAATTTTGTTCGTTTTAATAACTATTTCCTTATCTGTCGGGTTAATCACGGGGATCTTAAGTTCGTGATTTTCATTGGGGCTTACTAAAGCTTTGGTGGCAAGATGGTTACTTGTTTGGCCCAAAATTGAATCTTTCTGGGAGACAAATCGATAACGTCAGGTAATTGTTCAAAATTGCTGTTTGGTGTTCTAAGATCTTCCGAATCTTTGAATACCACGATTTGGTCTTTTTCGGTGAATGGTTGACATATTATAATAGGTATGTTCTGAACTTTATTTGGTACGAAATCCGTTAATGTTTTTGCCTGATCGACTTCGACTTTTACATCTTTTATTGTGCTTAATGATTTCGTTATACCACCACCAAAAGCTTTTATTTCTATTATTTCAGGGATACATTGTAAGTTTAAAGTTTTCAAATCACTTTCTTTTAAGGTATTTAAATCTGAACCGAAATCGAAAAAAGCTTCTATTTCTACATCATTTACGAAAATATTTAAGAAAAATTTCTTACTTGGCTTTTCTCCTTGGGCTATCATAACTTCTTTTTGAATATGTTTAAGAAAATTGGGTTTATTTTCACATTTTCCGGAATGACAGCGGTTGCATTTGTCACATTGCCTTCTTATGTCGCAATTGGGAAGTAAATGATCGCCGCTTCCACATCCATAGGACCTTCTGCGTTCACTATGATTCTTGTCGTGTTGCTCCGGCCTTTTTCATTTCTCGTTCCGACTTATTTCACTTTCATATCTTTTTGCAGGCCTCATCTTGAAGTCGATTTCTCTGGTGTTACTGGAAATTGTTTTTTAATATTTTAGCAGATCTTCCGGTTTTTCATAGTTGTCTGATTTCGCTGACATCTGTATATTATTGTTCGGGATTCCTGCGATTATACATTGCACGGCTTTCTTCCCAAAAATTTTACAAGTATTTAGTAGGGATAGTTTATCATAGTAATATTTGATGATGGATTCCCCACTTTGGTATTGTTCATTAGGCTTCGATCTGGGTGATGCTCTTCCCATTCCAATGCAGGATGTTTCCTCAAACCCTTCCGATACATGTTTTTTTTCTTGGCCACACACAAATCACACACAGATCACACTATGGTCAAACCAGTCACACACTAATATTTAAAGGAGAGCTTTTCTATTCTCTTGCCGTCAATACAACGGCACGTTTTCTTTATCCCACTTCTGAAGTTAATAAGTAGGTAAAAAAAACACAATTCTAATCGTCTTAAATTCGATTTATTTTATATTTTTTTTGCACTTGGTCCTTTTTTGTCCTTCCTTTTATGGTTAAGATACGATTTACATTTGTCCGTTGCACTATCGGCTGAACTAGAGGGATGACTGGCCTGCAAAAGAAAGTATGGGATTGAGTACAACGATACTCAGTGGGTTTACCTACAATACTCATTCAAACTACTTCATTCGGTCTTGGATCGCCGCAATTATTATTGCACTCGTCTGTGTTATTTCGGGGTTCTTCCGAAAATGTTTCTTTACACGACGTGGTACCGAGTTTTTTGCGGTCTGTCGTCTCACCGTCGCTGCCTAAATCTAACCCTCAACAGCCGTTTTCTTTCATCTTTACACATTCTTATGAAAGTGTCCCTGAAATGCAAATCGACTACTTACATGCTAAAATTGAGGAAACGATTTTTAATGTTTGAGAATTGTGAAGTTTTAAATAATGAAAATCAAAAAATTGTCCACTGTCGGCACTGTATAGTTTATTCTAATTTAGATTATATATATTTAATTTCAAAAGGTTGTTTAAAAATATATATATTCTGGGTAATCAACTTGTGATTCTTTTGTTTTCTTTTGTAAAATGTTTTGATTGTATAGTCATAGCCATAACTAACCAAACAAAATAAATAATAATTACCAATTTCTGTTCGACCAAATTTCAATTGATATCTACATATATATTACGTAAAAGTAAACTTTCATCTACACCTGTGTTGATTCTATAACTCAATATTTTTTAACAAATTATATTTATTCGTATTCTTTTTCTGTATCTATTATTCATAAAATTTATTAATTTATAATATGTATATTATTTATTTTCGTATATGTGAAAAATTCCTACAGAAAAAAAACAAAAACGTATAGAATATGTGTCAATTGTTTAAAATATGTACACCTATTATATACATTTCGCATTTAATACCTGTAAGAAAAAACAGGGGGTATACATATAAGTCTAGCTCTAAAAGCTGTATAAATAAATTATACTGTATAAATGAACTGCCTATATTTGTCTAGAAGCCAACAGCAATTTGTGCTTATATTACACGAGCGTAACTAACTCAAGTAAGTAACTCAAAGCCAAACGAAAAAAAAAAAAAATCGTATTATCGCATTACAAATACAAGGGAGGAATGCTCTGAATATAAATCATGTTGCTGATCAATTGATGTTATCATAGAACGATACAACCAATTGATAAGCATTTCCTCAGCGAGTCATTGCTTATGTGTAATACTAAGTAAAGATCGTGCACAATAAGTACAATAGTAGTTACGCTATGCCGATTCTGGCTCACTTTTTCCATACAAAAAGTGCAAGATAGAATCTAACTATTTTGGTGGTTTCTGGATCGGATTCTGGGCCACTGAGGGGGATTCCGTCTAGTGGTCTACGTCACAGGGCCTCCCTGGGGAAATTCCTTCCTACCGTCTGGCTGACCAGGGGATGATATCAAAGTGGAGGTTGCTGGTTAAGTTTGATCTGGTCTTGGAGGCTACAATTTGACCTTGAGGTGCCCCCTCCTGTGTCTGGGTACTGGAGGCTGAGAGCTTTAGTGGCAATATCTGATACTATGACTAGGACTGTATACTTGTCAGCTTGAGTTTGGTTTCAGTTGTTTTCTTTAGCATGAGTGCCTGTGGTATGTTGGGCTGGGCTACTTGGTGGCTGAGGAAACGTTACCTAGGGGTGTGTGGATGTGTGCAGCTGGTGGATAAGAAATGTTGTGAAATTAGTGTAATTAGTATTAGTAATAATTCAAGTTAACCCTACAATATGCCAATAGATTCTAGAAGGTGTCAGTGGGGGTCTTAGTTCTAGAGGTGGACAAAATTTTCATCAGAAATCCTCCGCGGGCTATGGTTGTCGAGATATTAGCGATCTTATCTTTGCTGGTATAATTAATAGTAGTAATAATTCAAGTTAGCCCTAGGATATTTTTTGTTCATGCCAATAGTATTAGTACTAGGGGGGATAAAATTTTCATCAGAAATCCTCTATGGTTCGAGATATTAGCGATCTTACCTTCTCAGGTGATGTATCTAAAAATAGATCAGGTGAAGCTGGTTTGGGGATGAATGTAGGTAGATATGGATATGTAATGGAAATTAGTAAATGCCTAATTTTGCCTTCAGGTGTAACACTTCTAATTTGATTCTTTTCATAAACAAATTATCACAGTTCAGTAAAGTAAACAGATTCGCAGCCGAATAATGTAAACAAATTCGCACAGCAGCCGAGTAAAGTAAACAAATTGGGCGATTTATGAAAGATTCCTAATTTCTTTAGCTGAAAACAACAACAACCGATATTAATCCGTAGGATATGATGTCTTAGCTGAGTAGTGGAAGTTATAATTGAAAATTTCTTTTGCTGAAAAAAACAACAACAACAACTATAACGTAAGTTGGGGATTAAAAATCTTTTATAAACAAGACGGATGATGCTATGATACTCGATATCTAAAAATAGATCACGGTTGCTTCGAATGTAAAGAAACATGAAGTAATGGAAATTAAAACCTAATCAGAAAATTTTTCGATGCGTGTGTGTATATATATATATATATATATATATATATTATATATATATATATATATATGTGTGTGTGTGTGTGTGTGTGTGTGTGTGTGTGTGTGTGTGTGTGTGTGTGTGTGTGTGTGTGTGTGTGTGTGTGTGTGTGTGTGTGTGTGTGTGTGTGTGTGTGTGTGTGTGTGTGTGTGTGTGTGTGTGTGTGTGTGTGTGTGTGTGTGTGTGTGTGTGTGTGTGTGTGTGTGTGTGTGTGTGTGTGTGTGTGTGTGTGTGTGTGTGTGTGTGTGTGTGTGTGTGTGTGTGTGTGTGTGTGTGTGTGTGTGTGTGTGTGTGTGTGTGTGTGTGTGTGTGTGTGTGTGTGTGTGTGTGTGTGTGTGTGTGTGTGTGTGTGTGTGTGTGTGTGTGTGTGTGTGTGTGTGTGTGTGTGTGTATATATATATATATATATATATATATATATATATATATATATATATATATATGTGTGTGTGTGTGTGTGTGTGTGTGTGTGTGTGTTGAACGAACAGACAATAATACGTGAAACTCAATAGTAATCACATGATATTTATACAAATTTCTTTTTGCTTAGCTATAATTTACAAAAAAAAATTTTTCCGGAAACACCTCACAACGGCACTAACAGAAAATTCAGGTCGTAAATAAATGGGTATTATAATAATTTACTTTTATCAACATGACACAATTACTAGCAAAGAAGGCATTTGCTTACTTTTTCATTATTGATTTACAAATCAATTAAAATTAATTACGCCAAACTTGCAGACAAAGCATAATAAACAAAATGCAATTCAGGCATTTGACCTATAAAACTCTGCAATACATTCTTTACAATAACTTTAAGAATGATATTTTGTAACTACAATATTTTTAGTAAATATTGAAGTTCTTACGCAATAATTTTATTTACTATATCATCTGATCTTACAGATTCAATTCTCAGACATGGAACTAATCTTATTGAGAACATTTCTCCCAATCCTCGTGATGGTAACAAGTGCACCTACAGAACCCCTCCAGATACAGCCTTTAACCAATACTGGAATAATGTTTGAAGATTTGGGACAAATAATATTATTCCATGATACATGGAACCTTTTCACCCAAATAAATATTAGCGATTTGGAAGCGGAAACAACTCTAATGGAGCATACTGGTTTTCTCATCAATCGACTATGCGAAACTCATAATTCCACCACAAGCGCATGTTCGGAGCAAAATGCATATATACACAGCCTGATAGAATCCATTAAAAGGCGAACAACGACAATCAGAGAAATGATAAACCCCCGACATCGAAGATCTTTGTTCGATGGAATAGGTAAAGGCCTACACTATCTTTTCGGAACAATGGACGCAACAAATGAAAAACAAATATACAGTAAAATTGCGAACTTAGAAACTGATACACAGGCACTATTGGAACTGGAAAAACATCAAATAACGATATTTAAATCTTCATTCGAGAAAATGAGAAAACCAATCAACCAGCTTGAATCCAACCAAAGAGAGCTAACTAAAACCGTAAATGATCTAATTGATATGGTTACTGAAGAAATAAATACGAGACAACGCATTCAAGAAGTGGTGACCACAATCAGTTTACAAGTATTAGATATAGAACTAAGACAGCAAACATTTATCCAAATACTGACAGCACTAAGAAATAACCAAGTACATCCATTGTTACTATCACCATCTACATTATTAGAGACTTATTATAAGACACATCCCAAGAAATCTAACAGAGTTCAAGATATGGCTATATTGACACAGGCACTGGAAGTAAAGTCTGAAATCCTAAATGAACTACTTGTAATAAGAATTACTATTCCAATTCTTAATATGCAGCCTTTCAAACTGCAACAAATCCATTTATTCCCCTTCAAAACCCCAGATAATCATTCATTGTTACTAGACATTAAACATGCCTACATTGCAAGCCACCTACCCACACAGGAGTTCGTACTATTCAAACAATCTGAATTTCGGGTATACACCAAATTATCAAACAATCTGAATGAAAGTACCTACATTGGTCCCTTACTCAACCCAATTCTACAAGGGCATTACTTAAAAGAATGTCCCATAAGCTTTTTATTCAACCCCTATAATGAAACAGGTAACTGCGAATATCTGGTCCAAACTCAAGTTCCACAACTGTTAGTGAAGTTAACAAGGAAAAACTCTTGGCTCTTTTCATTTCCAACTACTCAGAAAATTACAATTTCATGCAGTAAAAATTTACATAGTTCCAACCTATTTGTCAGCGGAGTTTTAATATTAAACAAACCCTGCCACTTCCAAATAGCTGATCAGATTATATACTACAAAGATGAAGATCATCAGAGTATTAAAATCTCACAACCGGAATATCCTCACCCGCTAAATTCTAGTATGAATGACACCATTCAGAAATTTATTAAGAATAGCAATCTCACTACCCAAAAAACACATAGTTATGTTAAAAACAGAGGATGCCAATCAGATTTTAAATGAAAATTCACACTCCCTAGATCAGCTGGAAGAACAGATAAATACACTGGACAACCAAAGAAAAGAAAGAAATCAAACACAAGTGATGCAAATAAGCTCTTTATTCCTAAGCTCCGTAGTAATTTTTGTACTCTGCATAATTGGAATATTGAAACTATGTAAAGTTATAAGTAACAAGAAACGAAAAATAGTAGTCAAAACACCCACAGTATTAACTGTCAGTAACCAAAAGTACAGTTAGACACTGAGACATACCCTACATTTTCTAAAGAAGCTACGGATACCTTGAACCACGAGTCCAGAATAGATACCAAGTTTCATGATAAACCATCTCCACAACAAGAGATTTTTCCCACAAGTAAAGTCAAGCAGATCTCGCAAAATTTCCAGTCGGAGATCACTAACACAAACAAATCAAAATTTAAAACTCTAACCTCTGTAGAAGTAACGACAGCGAGAAGCAAAGAACAAGCTGTCTCACAAACCTCTCATTCAGAATTAAAGGATGCCATTAAACAACGTGCCACCCATCAGCAACAAGCAGGTAACAGACAAAATTTACCTATTCCTCCACCACCACCACTTCTACAAACACTAAGCCGTGTCGAATCTGAATCAATTCCACGCACCCGCCATTTACAGGTAGTTTAATTCCATCTCTAAATAAATTCTGCATAGCCAAAGATAAAACAATCATCTCAATGGTGAATTCAATTGCTACACACTTTTTACATGTACATATATCATTAATAAATCAATATATTTATAAATGTATAAATAGGGTTAAGTTAAATTTTATAAATAGCAAAAAATATGTATTCACACATATAATGTTAATAAAAATAAATATGTAATTACACATATAGAACATAAAAATGATAGTACCATAAAGTATGTACCCACACATATAATACTAATAGCAAAAAATATGTATTCACACATATAGTACGAATAAGTACCTATAATAAAAAAAATAATTGAACCAAAAATGTATATAAATTGTTGTACTCATAAATAGTAGACATAAAAATAGTTATAACAAAACAATAAAAAATATATATATAAATAAATAAATAAGTATACCAAATACAGTTAAGCTAATACAAATTAACCCTCGCTTAGATAAGCTTGGTTCTTTTTAATACAGCTAAACACCACATGTACTCATCTCAGCATTACGTATATACATACAAAAGTTTCAAGTAAATATTTTTCTTTTTCCCAAGCCATCAAACAAATAAATTAATTTTTTAATGCGTTATTCCTCTCCCAAGAATAACACATTTTTTTTAAAAAGGGGGAGATTTGTTATATACAGAGCATCAATTAAACATGTATATACATACATGCATGCATCTCTGAATCGATTTCGCTTCACGCAGAATTCTAAAATTCATGCATCAATAAAGAAATGCAAACATGTAGATATGTACATACCTACAGCATTCTCATTGCATGATGAATTACAATTTCCAGCTGCAAGTATAAACATACATATATCTACAAACATATTTGCAAGTTCAGTAAAGTCACTCGCTACTGACCTACACCAATTTCTTAATCATATAAAGAAACAAGTGAAGGCAGTGACACAATCCCCTGCGCGCAAGAATTCACACGATCCAATTTGATAACCTTGCGCCAGCAGCGGTAGAACTCAGGTGAACGAAACAATGGTTCACGATGATGTCACAATAGCAGCAAAGCGGCGAACGGTCTGCGGAAGTATTTATGTATGTACATGTGAAAGCGATGAATGCCGTGATGTAATAACAACAAACCGGCAAAAGCTTTGCGGAAATTAAATTATGAATGCCACAAAGAAACACTTTGCGGAAATAATATTTATACACGAATAAATGATGTGATGAAATTAGCTTAGCGTAGTAAGAGAATAACAATAGTATTAAGTGAAAAACTGTATAAATAAACTGTGATTTTGAATAAAGAAGTCAGTAAGTGAGTTAGTCAGAGCACGAGTTGTTTCACTTACCCAGGAGTAAAGCTAGTAAGCTGCTCCATTCATCTGTACCTAGGAGTAAAGCTAGTAAGCTGCTCCATTCATCCGCACCTAGGAGTAAAGCTAGTAAGCTGCTCCGTTCACATATACTAGGAGTAAAGCTAATAAGCTGCTCCATTGAACCGTACTGGGAGTAAAGCTAGTAAGCTGCTCCATACGCATCGCTGCTCTACCTATCTCGGGACAATCAAGTAAGACGCCCAATTACCTTGACGGCACGTAGTGTGATTACCGTGTCGTGTTCCAGATCAAAAGGTGCTCAGATGAGAGTACTAGAAGTACATTAATAAACTCAACACTGTTAAGCTGTTATCAGAGCTGTTTTAAAAGCTGTTAAGCTGTTATAAGACCTGTTTTATAAGCTGTTAAGCTGTTATCAGACCTGTTTTATAAGCTGTTAAGCTGTTATCAGAGCTGTTTGAAGAGCTGTTAAGCTGTTATCTGACCTCACCTCCGGTTGGCGTCATAGGTAAAGGTGACGTCAGAGGTCAGCGTCAAATTGAGACCACGCGTCAAATATCCGTTTCAAGCGCCATCCAAGACCAGGCACCCACCACCACAAGCAATACTACCACTCCCACCACCACACACCGCCACCACCACACACCGCCACCACCAGCCGTTGTAGTGGTCAAACATTATTCGGGAGTTCCGGACTTAGTATGGGAAATTGAATAAGGTTAAGGTAACGTCAGAGGTCAAGACAGTGTGCCAAATATATATAAATAGCAGTTTCATAACTTGCTTTTCCAATTGATATTTTGCTCTTTACCAAAACAGATCACTGTTTCTTGGCAAGCTAATAACACAATAATTTCAACATGAGGTCTAAGGACACTACAAACCATCTAAAGCCTACGGATGAAAGGAGTAAAGAATATTCATATAAGGCTCAGTCTACATATATGAAATCGATGCTTTCCAGAAATAAAGAAGAAAGTTTTTCATCCAAAAACGAGTCGACTGTCCCCTACCAACAGGTCGAAAGATCAGGATATTCCAACAAAGATCGCAAAAGTAAAGATGGAGAGATGTTATTTGTAAAAATGGTGCACCACGAACCTTTTAAAGCCACATTGGTGTAAAGGCATAAGGAATATTCATTATAAGGATCAATCTATATCTATGAAATCTTGGCTTGCTGAACTAAAGAAAAAAACGACTTTAGACTTAAGCTATAATACAATTAAAACAAATTATTTCAATAAATGGCATTATAACCATGATACAATTTTTATTTTCAATACATATTTTAGACTAGGCTAGACTTAATATATTTTCTGCGGCACACATCGCTTAATAGTGATAATTGAAGCAAGAATGATTATTGCTCACACCATGTGTCGCTTTCAGACATATTTGTTGTTTGCAGATGAACTGAACCTACTTTCCTTATGTAATCTTATTCATATTATGTAATTTTTTCAGACTTGATAAGATTTAAAGATGAATAAATAATACTTCCATATCTTA
>OZ005741.1:138353973-138368973 GCA_963930735.1 Dioctria linearis
AATTTGGCTGATAATTTGTCTGTTTTCTGTGTGGAACTTATTGTGGCTTAGATTAAGGACTCTGTTGGCAAATGTCTGTGCTGTATTTATAATTGTTGCAGGGTGGGTGGTTAGAAAAATAATTAATCATGCGGTTAGAGCTGCAAGGTTTGCAATACCAATCCGTAATGATCTTTCCGTCTTCTGTCCTAATGATATACATGTCCAGGAATGGGATTTTGTTGTTGTTTTTTATTTCTAGAGTGAACTTTAAATTTTTGTCAGTGTTGTTAAAATTGTGTAGTAGTTCATTTGGGTGTTGTTCTAGGATTGCGCAAATAATGTCATCCACGTATTTCTTGATAAATGTGGGCTTGTGTATGGTGTTATTAAGGGCCTCATTAATAACATGATCAAGCGCGAGATCTGCTAAGATTCCTGATAAAGGATTTCCCATGGCCAGTCCACATTTTTTTTGTATAATTGATTGTTGTACGAAAAATAGTTGCAATCAACAACGCAAAACTTTATGATCTCCATGAATAGTTTCTTGTCAATGGGAGTCACGTTTTCTATTGAATGCCATTTGTCATTGATAACTTGGAGAGCTAATTGTGTGTCCACATTGGTATATAACGATACCACATCTAGTGAGATTAGAATAGCATCAGAATTTATCTGTATGTTGTCAAGAAACCTTTTTAGGCTGTTGGAATCTTTTACCAGAGTTGAAACGTCGGATAAATGTGAGTAAACTACTAAAACAAAGTTTCGTAATTTTTCTCACTGATCGGAGATCCCCAAAAACGATCACATCGTTTCTTACATAAATATTAAAAGATTTGAAAAGGGTAAGTGATCTAATTTTTTTTTTTTAATACTATAATTAAATTGAAATTTTTTTTTCTGATTTATTTAAGAAATTAAGCTTAATACTTTAGGATTTTCATAAAAAAAATATGGCAGAGTCAAACAAACTGTATTTTGTTAATAATAATATTTAAAAAAAAGCAATATTATTAACTATTGAGGACTTTTAGCACTTTCTGTATTTTTATTTAAAGGCTAGAAGCTTTATCTATCTACGTACAAATAATTGCGACGGTGTTTGGGTTCATTTTAGAGATATAGATTTGTAAAGTGACCATACATAGCCATATCACACGAACCTTTGGATTTGGAATAATTTTGGGGAGGACAATTTACCATGTGGATATAATTCCTTAACCGTATTTATCAAGGAATAAGAGATGACTCTTTTATCTTTAAATATCCTGCAAGGCATGTTCTAGATTTTTCTAATATTTTCTATAAAGTTGCCGCATTTCAATTCATATTGTTCGGAAAGTATTAAAGTGCAATCACTACTAACGTATAAGGGTCAATTCCACGCCAAATCGTTCAACTCTTCCGAATGAACCATCCCGGATTTTTGTTTCTTAATTAAAAAGTTTAAGCTTCTCAGAAAAATAAGATTCATCTACAACTGTTACAACTGACTGTGAAATGTAAAAGTCTAATAAGATTGCTATCGAAATACTAAAACATGATGTCTCCCGGTACTTTTATCAGAACAATTAAATGAATAGAAGTCTCTGGTAATTGTTCTAATTAAACTAATTTCTTATTTCATACAAACTGTGATAGTTTTGTCCAAATCGAAAATGGTCTGGTCCAAAATCAGTTCAATGGGATCATTTTAAACTTTTCTCTCTTCTACATTAATTTCGATGCCATTTTTATACTTTGAGTATAATAAGTTCACAAAAAAAGCAATTATACAAAAAATAAATAAATGGAAATTTGAAAATACGTTTTCCACGATATATTGAAGGATAAACGATCCATCCCATATTGCTGAAAAAATTATTAGGTGCAAAATTTGCTTCCTTAATTGTAGGAAACTTGAGTTCATACCCTTTAATATTATATGAAAGTCATTGGATTCGGTGAGATATTTCCGGAATTATAGACTTCTAAAAGTAATTCTACAACGACATTTCACGAAAGTTAGTTTGAATTCCTTATCACGTAAAGTGCGGCGGAAAGACGTTGAAAAGCTGGATATTACATTTACTCTATAAGACCTTCAATCATATTGAGTTTTAAAAGAATTCGTAACAGCTGAATCGAAAGTGAAAAATCGTCCAGCTCTTCCATTTCAACCATCATTGATTTTTTTTGGATGCTACCAAGTTTGAAGGTTCTATAAATTATATGTAGTGCTCTAATTTTCGGCATCTTCTCCGCACACTTCGCAAAGCTAATAAAAAAAAGAACTGTATTCTAAAACTGTTTCGTCTGGCTGTAATGTAATGTAAAATACTGGTCGGATTGTTACCGAAAAACTAAAATATGATGCATCGCGGGACTTTTATCATAGCAATTAAATGAACAAAAGTCTCTGGTAATTATTCGAATTGAGCTAATTTCTTATTCCATATACACTGTGAAAGTTTAATCCAAATCGAAAATTGTCTGGTTCAAAATCAGTTCAATGGGATCATTTTCATACGGAATGGCAGTGTACACATATGTTCACACTCAAACACATAATTTTCTCTATTCTACATTAATTACGATGGCACTTTTATAGTATAATATATATAATATAATGTTCACAAATAAAATAATTATAAAAAAAATAAATAAAAAATTGAAAATACGTTTTCCTAGATATTCAAGGATAAAATACGAAATTTTTATTACGGAAAAAAATATGAGCAATAAAATTTTCTTTCTTAATTAAATTTTATGAAACTTAAGTTCATTCGCATTAAAATCGTATCAAAATCATTTCATTCGGTTAGCTATTTCCGGAAGTATAGACTTTTAAACGTAACTCTTCAACGACATTTCACGATATTTTGAATTCAATATCTCGGGAAATGCGGCGGAGGGGCGCTGAAAATCAGAATATTACATATACTCCAAGGGACCTTTAATTATATAAAGTTTTAAAGGAATTCGTGATAGCTGAACTGGAAATGCTGAAAGATTTTGCGTGAAATACAAAATATAAAAGCGGTATCTATCGTTATTTATGTGATCCAACCATCATGGACATTTTTTGGAAATGTTGCAATTTTGAAGGTCCTGTATAGTTTATGTAGTGCCCTAATTTTCAACGTCTTCCCTGGGCACTTCTCAAAGCTACTCAAAAAAATAAGATTCTTATATACATGTTTTATAACTGGCTGTAAAATGTAAATGTCCGGTCAGATTTCTACCGAAAAACTAAAACATGATGTATTTTGGTACTTTTATCATAGCAAATACATGAACAATATTCTCTGGTAATTTTTATCCAAAACGGAAATGGTCTGGTCGTAAATAAGTTCAAACGGATCCTTTTCATGTGGAATGGCAGTGCACAAGTACGAATACACTCAAACTAAGTTGTTTTCTTTTCTACATTTATTACGATAATACTTTTATACTTTGCGAATATAATGTTCACAAATAAAGCAAATAAAGTCAGTTCTCAAGTTATGACCACCTAGACTTACGACCATTCGCACTTACGACGAAAAAAATTACAAAAATGTGTCTTAATTTTTTTTTTATATATCATATACGTCGGTTCTGGCGATTGATGTAGTGAACAGTTAAAAATCAGAAAAAACGCTATTGCTTTTTATGTGCATATGACTATTATAATAATATAGTTTATTTTTGTTTGAAATTCGACTTAAGACCATTTCGACTTACATCAAAAGTTGCGGAATCGAACACCATCGTAAGTCGAGAACTGACTGTATACAAAATGAAATAAATAAAAAGTTGATAATATGTTTTCTTGGATATTCAGGGAAAAAGTATTCAACTATTATTCTTTAAAAATTTTGTTGGGTGAAAGGTTTGTTTTTTTAGGTTAAAATTATATCAAAATCATTGAATTCGGTTAGATACTTCCGAGTTATAGACCTTTAAGCCTACAACGATATTACATGAAACTTTGAATTTCCTATCTCGAAGTGTAGGTGGAGAACGCTGAAAATCAGGATATTAAATATAAATTTTATAAGACTTTCACACATGTTAAGTCTTAAAACAATTCGTGATTGTTGAACCGAACGCGCGGATGATCTTGCGTAAAAAGTAAATTATAAAATTGGTATCGTGATTCATGAATAAGGATAAATTCCACTCTAAATCGTGCTGCAGTTTCGAATCGACGATTATAGTTATATTTGGAAGTTAACATTTGGAAGGTTTTATACTTGAAGTAGTATTATGTAATATCCTAATTTTCAGTGTTCTCCTTCTTCCCGTACACTTTGCGAGATATGCGTATTTAAAATTCCTTGAAATGTCTTATGGTGTTATCGTTCATATGCTTTTAACTACGGAAGCATCAGAATTTAATGATTTTGATATCATTTTAAAGACAATGGGCTGCATAAAAATATTTCATCCTTAAGACTGCACCTAGGCCAGCGTTTATTTACTTTATCCGTTTCCGTATATAATTCTATACAATGTAAAAGGTATTATAAGCAATTTCAAAGGATTTTATATTTTCAACAATTTTTAGTACAAGCAAAACGTTTACGTTCTATGCTTCTACAGAATAATTAAAAAATCCCAATGTTTTTATAGAAACACCAGAAAGGGTATTCCCGATTTTGTCCTTTTTTGAGCTTTTATTTATTATTTTTATGAAAATGCCTTTTACAAAATTTCAGTACTTTAAGTGGACGCTTTCTCAGATAATAGCAAAATATATAGTGACAAATGAAAATTTTGTATAGCAATCCCTCGGAGGACTTATCGGAGTTTTTTCATTTTAGAAATTAAATTTCCATTTTTTTAAAGAACCTAGCGCAAAATTTCAACTCTCTATGGAAGAAAAACGAACGAGGGGACAGAGGAACACGCGAAAATGAATGTTATTTCTACTATTATACCTCTGTATTCAATCCATTTTGTTCTACTAGCAATATTTCTATGCGTTATAAATGGAATGATTGGAATGGAATCATCCGTTTTGACAGTTGTGAAATTTACTTTGGTTTTATTAGCGAAAGAGATTGCAACGAAAATTTTTCGCTTCTATTTAAAATTATTGTGTGTCTGGTTTTTAAGGTACTTTTAAAAGTACAAACGTATTTTTAAAGTGGACTGAGTTTAGTCAATTTTATTAAAAAAAAAAAACAAAAACTTTTAAAGTGATAATACCGATGAATTTTTATCAATGATCAAAAGTGTATTTAAAATTATTGTGTGTCTGGTTTTTAAGGTACTTTTAAAAGTACAAACGTATTTTTAAAGTGGACTGAGTTTAGTCAATTTTATTAAAAAAAAAAACACTTTTAAAGTGATAATACCGGTGAATTTTTATCAATGATCAAAAGTGTACGAAAAAGATTTTAAAAATTATTGTGCTCTTTACAATTTATAAAACTCATTTAAAGTGCACAGTGAAAACGAATAATTAAAATACCAAAGAGTGGGCATATTGGTATTTTAATTAAATATATAAAAGTTTTTAAAAGGGTAAGTGATCTAACTTTTTATATAAATTTATATTGTAATTAATTTGAAAAAGCTTCAGATTTTTGTGATTCAAATGCCTAATGAATTTTAATTATTAATGAGAACTTTTCCCATTTTTATTTTGAAGCTTTTATTTATTTACGTACAAATAATTATTTATCTATATTTTGGAAACATAAGTATTTAAAAGAAACATACACTCATAGCTCAACTGAATATTTTTGTTTCCTCCTACCAAGCACCATCTTAGAAATTTCATGATTTTACGATGAAGCGTCATTTTCTGATTCAAATGCCAAATGAAGCATAAAACTTTACATTTTTCATAAAAAAATACAGTAGTTTCAAACGAATTTTTTATTGTTAATAACAGTATTTAAGAAAAAAACACACAATATTATTTACTATTGATCACCTTCAAAAATTTTTATATTTTTATTTTGAAGCTAGAAGCCTTATCTATCTATGTACAAATAATTGCACTGGTGTTAGGCTTCTTTTTAGGGATATAAAATTTTCAAGTGACCATGTACCATTCTACATGAAAATGATCTTCTTGGAGTAATTTTGGACGGACCAAAGTTTGGGAGTTTGTAAAGAATACAAAAATAGATCACCCGTGTACTTTTGTTCCTTTCTACCACGTACCGTACCTACGCTATGAAGTTAGTCTTTCCGTCATTTTATGATGAAATGTAATTTTCACAAATTCATATCTCGAAAATAGAACAAACGATATTATTCTTATTCAAATTTCAAATGAAGCCTTATACCTTATTTATTTCACACAAAATATTTGATAGTACCGAATGATTTTTGTTTTGTTAATAATAGTCTTTATTTAAAAATAAAGATATTATTTACTATTGGATATCTCTGGTATTTTTTTATTGTATTTTTATTTTAAACCGAGAAAATTTATCTATCTATTGGCAAAAAAATATGATGGTGTTTGGTTTCATTTTGGAGATATAAATTTTTAAAGTGACCATGTATACATAGACATTCTATACGTAAATGATATCTTTGGATTAATTTTGGACGGGACTATTTCTGATTTGGATAAAATTTCAGAGTTTGTAAGAAATACGAAAAGAGCTCACCCGAATAGTTTTCTTTTCTCCCACTACGCATCATCTTAGAAATTTTATGATTTACAATGAAACATTAATTTCAAAAAATCATGTGTCGGAAACAATGCATTTGACTTTTTTGATTCGAATGCCACATGAAGCTTAATTCGTTACATTTTTCGTAAAAAAATAAGGCAGTATGTAAGGAAGTATTTTTTGTTAATAATAGTATAGTATTTAAAAAATAAATATAATATTATTTACTATTGAGGACTTTCAGCACTTTTGTATTTTTGTTGTGAAGCTTAAAGCTATATATATATATATATATCTATATGCATATAATTGCGATATGTTTAGACTAATTTTGGACAGTACAATTACTAATTTGAATATAATAGCTTACCCGTTTGTTTTCAAGGAATCTGAGTTGACTCCTTTATCTTTTAGTATCTTGGAGGACATGTTTTCGATTGTTTTTTATTCACTATATAATTGCTGCAGTTGAAAGTGGTATCATGATTAATGTTTAAGAGTCATTTTACACGAAAATCGTTCAGATCTTTTGTTTCGACCATCGTAGATTTCTTGGATGTTTAGATATATGAAGATCTTTTAGAATATATTTAATAACTTAATTTACAGCGTCCTTTCTGTAGCACTCTGCAAATGTATTCTAATTTAAAGTTTCCTCAAATGTCATTATAGAGGTATCATTTTAAAAATAATGATTTGAAGTGTCTTCGGTATTTTTATTATAGAGCTTTATTGGGGTTATTCCACAGGAAATCGACAAACTTTCTGAATAGACCATCTTTGATTTTAATCAAATTTCATAGTAAGGTTGGCATTTTCAGCTATTTCAGACGTAATTGATTACTTTGGAAATCGACCATCTTTGATTTGGATGAAATTTTCAGATTGTATTTAATACAAAAATATTTCACCTGTATATTTTTATTTTTCTTCCTTCTATCATGTACCACTTTAAAAATTTCATGATTTTACGATGAAACGTCTATTGTACAGAAACATATCTCGAGAAGAGAGCACCAGATTTTTTTCTGATTCAAATAGCAAATGAAGCTTAATACTATATATTTTTCATAAAAAAATATGGAATTGTCAAACAATTTTGTTGTTGTTAATAATAGTATTTAAAAAGAGATAATATATTAGACTATTGCGAACCTCCAGCATTTTTTATTTTGAAGCTCAAGGTTTTATCTATCTGTGTGCAAATAATTACAAGGGTTTTGGCTACATTTTGGAGATATGAATTTTTAAAGCGACCATGTATATATAGCTATTTCATACGAAAACTATACCTCCTTTGTACTAATTTTGGACAGGATAATTTTCTATTTGGATATAATAACTTACCGGTATTTTTGCACGAAAAAAAAAAATAAGAGTTGAGTATTTGCTTATCTTTGAGTATTCTGCAAGACATGTCCAAGATTTTTTTTATTTTCTGTATAATTGTTGCATTTGAATTATTATATTATTATTATATTATTATAAAAGTGGTATCGTGATAAATGTATTTGCGTCATTTCACCAAAATTCGTCCAGCTCTTTTGATTACTCCATCGCGGATATTTTCTAAAGTTGACATATTTGAAGGTCTTATAGAGTGTGAAATATTTTAATTTTCAGCGTTCCTTCTCGACAGCTTCGCAAAGATATTCGAATTCAAATGTTGTTAAAAGTTCGTTACAGAGTTATCTTTTAAAGTCTAAATCTTTGGAAGTAATTAATCGAACTCAATGATTTTTGTATCATTTTAACGAAAATAAACTAAAGTGTTATAAAATTGAGAAAAAAAAATATTTCATCCTTAAAAATATCTAAGGAATAAAAATTTAGTCCTACATTATTGAATATCCCGGAAGATGTGCTCTCGATTATTTTATTTTTGTTTGCATAATTGCACCGTTTGTAACCTTATCGTTTATAATGTTCTAAAGTGGTATCGTAACTAATGTACAAATTTATTATTTACGTAGAATGACTTACGTAAAATCTTCCAGATTTCTTTTAAAGTTAACATATTTGAAGGTTTTATAGTGTATACCAAATATTTTAAATTTAGCGTCCTCCTCCGCGCACTTTCGAAAGATATCGAATTAAAAATTTCCTGGTTCTATTTAATGATTGCAATTTAATATAGATATTTGGTGTCATTTCAATGATAGTGAAGTGAAGTGAAATAAAACTGAAGAACGTATGCTCGATTTTCTTTTTAAATATTTTTATATAATTGTTCCATTTGCATTCTGTGGTATCATACTTAATGTACATATATATATATATATATATATATATATATATATATATATATATATATATATATATATATATATATATATATATATATATATATATTCTTACCCCAGCATTCATTTTCTCCACCTTACGTAATACATACCTACTTATATATGTATATCTGAAACAAATATAAACATTTATATTATCGGAAATGGTGGGGTCTTAAATCAGATCAAGTGGATCGTTTTCATGCGGAATGGCTTTGTACACATACGTAAACAATTTTACGATGCCACTTTTATACCTTGGAAATATAATGTTCACAAATAAAGCAGTTATACAAAAAATAAATAAATAAAAAATTGAAAATACGTTTTTCAGGATATTAAAGGACATAGACCCAACTCTTATTCCTTAAAAATTTTGTTGAATGAAAGGATTGCTTTTTCAGGTTTGGTAAACTTCACTTCATCAACTTTAAATTTATATCAAAATCATTGAATCCGGTTAGATACCTACCTCCGGAGTTATAGACCTTTAGATGTAACTCTATAAATATATTTTACGAAACTTTGAATTTCCTATCTCGAAGTGTGGGGGGAGACGCTGAAAATCAATATATTACCTATACTTTATACGGTTAAATTTCAAAACAATTCGTGATAATCGACCATCATAGTTATTTTTGCGAGTTAAAATTTTGAAAGTCCTATACATGGAGTATAATTATGTAAAATTTTAATTTTCAGTGTCCTCCTTCTTCCCGTACACTTTGCGAGATATGCGAATTCAAAATTTCTTAAAATGTTCCTACAGTATTACCTTTCATAAGCTATAACTCCGGAAGCATCAAAATTTAATGACTGTAGGATCATTTTCAAGATAATGGTGTTTATAAAAATATTTTAACCTTAAAACTTCACCTAACGTAATATATACTTATATATACGTGAAACAAATATAAATATTGAAACGATATTACATATATCGATGTAAAATCGGTTGTTTGTTATCCCATTTTAAATTTGTTTATATAAAGAGCAATTTACCGTTATTTTTTTTCTCAACTTAACTAAAACGTTTTGACAATTGCAAAATCCACTTGATCTTGATAAGTGACACTGTACGGCAAAGTATTTTTTACTATTGTATTTATGATAAAAGTGCAAAATTATTGTGATTGCTACTGTGGATAAATATTCTTTATAAAATTAAATAAATTCCGAAATATTAAGTGTTCAATGCAAAGTAGATTAAAAAACAGGTAAAGCTAGATTATGACAATGACAAAAAGTGTTCTGTTAGTTAGAGGCACCGTTGTCTAAATTAAGAGTGCAATTTTTTGTTGATATTTGAATCAGAAAAGTTGGTTGAAAGTGTAAAATCGTCCAACTCTTCCGATTCAACCAATATGGATTTTTTTTCGATGTTAGCAAGTTTGAAGGTTCAATAAATTATATGTAGTGTTTTAATTTTTAGCGACTTACTCCGCACACTTCGCAAAGCTAATATAAAAAAATAAGGGTCTTTTACAATTGTTATAACTGGCTATAAATTGTAAAAGTCCGATCGGATTGCTACTGAAAAACTAAAATAATATGTCGAGCGGGACTTTTACCACAGCAATTAAATGAACAGAAGTCTCTGGTAATTTTCCTAATTCATCTAATTTCTTATTCCATACAAACTTTGAAAATTTCATTCAAATCTAAAATGGTCTGGTCCAAAATCAGTTCAAAGAGATCATTTTCATGCGGAATGGCAGTGCACACATATGTTCACACTAAAACTCAAAATTTTCTCTTTTCTATATTAATTATGATGGCACTTTTATAGTTGGAGAATTTAAAGTTCAAAAATAAACCAATTATAGGCAAAATAAATAAATAAAAATTTGAAAATACGTTTTCCAGGATATTCAAGGATAAAGTACCCAAAACTAATTACTGAAAAAAACTATTAGGTGGAAAATTTGCTTTCTTAATGCTAGAAAACTTTAGTTCATTTCCTTTCAAATCGTTACAAAATCATTTGATCCAGTACACGAAAATTTGAGTTCCTTTTCTCGCGAAGTGGGGCGGAAAGACGTTGAAAATCAGGATAATTCATTTACTCTATAAGACCTTCAATCATACTTAGTTATACAAGAATTCGTGATAGCTGAATCGAAAGTGATAAATCGTATTCCAATTCAACTATCCTGGATTTTTTTTGGAAGTCAGCAAATTTAAGGGTTCTATAAATAATTCGTATAGTTCTAATTTTCAGCAGCTTCTCGCAAAGCTAATAAAAAAAATAACTGTCTTCTACAATTGTTACGTCTGGCTGAAAAGTGTAAAAGGCTGATCGGATTGTTTAAAATATAATGCCTCGCGGCACTTTTATCATAGCAATTGAATGGACAGAAGTCTCTGGTAATTTTTCTAATTAAGCTAATAACTTATTCTATACAAACTCTGAAAGTTTTATTCAAATCGAAAATGCTCTGGTCCAAAATCAATTCAAATAGGTTATTTTCATGCGAAATTGCACCGTACATCAAACTCAAAATTTTCTCTCTGTTACAGTAATTACGTTGCCACTTTTATACTTGGGAAAAATAAAGTTCACAAATAAAGCAATTATAAAAAAACTAAATAAATAAAAAATTGGAAATACGTTTTCCAGGACATTCAAAGATGAAGGACCCAAACCATATTACTGAAAAAAATTATTAGGTGCAGAATTTGCTTTCTTATTTCTAGGAAACTTTAGTTCACCCCTTTTAAAATCGTATCAAAATCAATGGATTCGGTTCAATATTTACAGAGTTATAGACTTTTAAAAGTAATTCTACAACTACATTTTACGAAAGTTTAATTTCTTATCCCTTAGGTGCGACGCAAGTACAATGAAAATCAGTATATTATATATACTCTGTAAGACCTTCAATTATACTAAGTTTTAAGAGAATTCGTGAAAACTTAAGCGAAAATGAAAAATCATCCAGCACTTCCGATTCAACCATCATGGATTTTTTTTTTAAGTTAACAAGATTGAAAGTCCTATAATGTCTATGTAGTGTCCTAATTTTCAGGGTGCATTCCTCCGTGCACTTCGTAAAGCTATTAAAAAAAATAAGAGTCTTTTACAACTATTATAACTCGCTGTAAAATGTAAAAGTTTGATCAAAGTGTTATCGAAAAGCTAAAAAGAGTTCTGTTGTGGGACTTTTATCATAGCACTTGAATAAATAAAAATTTCTGATCTTAATTAACTATGAAATGTAAATTTCTGTTAAAATGCGTATTATAAGAAGAAGAAAATATTACTTTTGTGAGAGATTCCTGAAGAATTTAATATATGTAAGACTGCAAAAACAATTTGCACTGAATTAAAAGTATAACAATTTACTAAGTTTATTACTTTGATACTTAAAAATTGAAGTTTTTTGAGAATCTTGTAATAAGATTTATATGAATAAGTGACTTAAAGAAAACTATTATAACTAATTATAAATAAAAAGTTACGTTTATAGTCTTATTTAATGAGATTTATAGTTGTGTAGCAATCATTTCCTAATTTGTCCTTACTTTTTAAGTATTCCAATCAGTCTTGATGGGACTTTTTTATCTGATTTCCAAAAATGAAATTTATTGTCTGCCGTTATTTATGAATGTACAATAACATAACATTATTAATTTTCAGAATTTTGGTCAAGGTAAACGGCCAGTCAACAGCACAAAGTGCAGAACGACGCGGTAGTCGTAAAAATCTATTATCCAAGTAGATCCCCGTTCTTTTTTTCAGTACGAGGTCACTTGGATAGGTGATATATTTTTCTTCTGGGGTAAGCTAAGGTTGAAAGTATTTTGCATAATTTTATTTTCATAGCATATACCTTAATTTCAAATATAAAGACATTTTAGAATATATTACTTATTTTTTCTTTCAGGGCATCGGGGCATCCTGTCTGTGCGTGCGTATGTGAGTGAATGTGTGTGTGCTTTTTTTATTTCTTCCTTCCAATTTCCCTATAAAACCAATTTCGGTTCAGATTAAATTTGACTTAGTTTGAATCAAAAACTTTCTTTCTCGACCCAATTCGGTAAATAGATTTACAAAACTATGCCGAAGAGAAAGAGCGCCTTAAGTAGATCACATTTAAGGCGGCGTACAAACCTTAAAAATCCTGATCAAGGAATTTCAAGCAGTACAGAATCTGTCATACCTGCACACGTTGATGGATCTCAAGATGGTATTGAATCTTTTGAGTCCATTCAGAATGTAGATAGAGTGGTTGACAGTTTAGGGTCTATTAGGTGTACGCAACCTAATAACCCTGCTATAAATATTGGACAAGATACATCTAGCGCTGGAAATTCAATGCAAATTGATGTATCTGACAACGTTCATCAGGACGTTAATGTGCAACTTGAGAATTTCGCTTATGGTGTAGCAAGAGAGGTTACAAATTTACGTCAATGTACTAAATCTTCTGCATTGTTAATTAACCCAAATTTAAATGCTGGAGCTGGTCCATCTGTTGTTCGAACAGATGTGCCTGTTTCAATACCTCAAGAACAACCCCAAAGTGTTGTTGCACAAAATACAGTAGACATACCTGATGAACAATTTATTTTCGCTAAACCGAAGGCGATGCCACGAAAAAAGACAAAGTGGTTACGAACTTAAAAACGGCCCATTGCAAATTGAGAAAATAATTCCGAAACTAACGATGATTCAGAAATTCATCAAGTTTCAGATAATAATCCTGACAATTTTCAATTACGGATTATGAAATATCCAATTGCTTGGTGCGAACTAGACCAAATATCTCCAGATATTGAGAGTCACTCCTGTGGTGAATTAAATTTAGTTTGCCAATATTGTAACGCGCTTTATTTTCGCGGAGAGCTTAACAGCCGAAAACAATATTTGCATTGCTGTAATCTTGGAAAGTTAGCCCACCGCCATTGGGTCCTTATCCACAAATTTTGCACTCCTTAATAATGGGAACGCATCAAGATTCTGGACACTTTTTTCCTAATATAAGGAAATATAATACCGCGGAGTCATTTGCATCAGTTATTGCAGAGGTACTTAACCCTCCAGGTAGAGGGCCATTTGTATTTGTATACACGGTCAAGTGTATCACGTTATAGCAAAAAATGCATTTCTGCCCAACAATATTCGCCCTAAGTTTTCACAGCTCTATATTTACGATGCTGCTGAAGCACTTAGAGAACGAATGGGTATAGATGTAAGTTCCGATTTTAAAGAAAATCTTTTAAGAGATAGAAATTGTGAATTGCGTCAAGTTAATCCATATGCCCAATCATATAAAGCCTTGAAAGATGTCCGGGAACAGGTTATTGCCTAAAATGGACCGGATGCGGTAAAGGATATTCGAATGTGGTTTACCAATTCAAGACAACCATTACAGAATATACATCCGGGCCGCCAGAATGTACCTGTTAAAACCGATGTTGCTATGATTTTTAATAGCAATACGGGTGCGCCGCCATCGGCATCTTTATGTGTGTATCCGACTGGAGGCGGATTACGCAAAATAAAACGGATAGATGAAAATTGTGATCCATTAACATATCCATTGCTTTTCCCGAATGGCGAACCATAATGGAATCACAAATTATCTTTTACCGCTTTAGCGTATTATTGTTATCGCCCTGCCGTACGACAAAATGATGACAATATTATATTACATGCTCGGAGGTTATTGCAACAATATCTGATTGATGCATATTGTTTTGTTGAATCCAATAGATTAGAGTATTTGGAAAATCACCAAACAGAACTTAGACGAGATTCATATATAGGACTAATGATTCATATCGCCAATTTACCCTCTAACGCTGGCGTTCGCGCTGGTTTACCAGTTATATTGCCGAGCACTTTCAAGGGAAGTCCAAGGCATTTAAATGAGGATACAAAAGATGCAATTGTGAAAAAACATGGTAAACCAGATTTCTTTATTACATTAACATGTAATCCAAATTGGCCGGCAATAAAAGATAACCTATTTCCAGGGCAAAGTCCATACGATAGGCCAGATTTAATAGTTCGAGTTTTCGATTTAAAAAGGAAAAAACTATTACATGATATTGAAAATTGAATATATTTGGTAGACAGTTGACTCATGTATATTCAATAGAATTTCAAAAAGGAGGAATTCCTC
>OZ005741.1:138373973-138464420 GCA_963930735.1 Dioctria linearis
AATATGTGCGACTTCTGTGGGAGAAGAAGTCATACGGTGTCCATACTCGTATGTCAGCAGAAACAACGATGGGAGGCCACACATCCGGGAAACGGCATACTGTCGACCGAAAAATCCCCGGCTCGACATTAAATAAAACTGCGCAAATTACTTCAGGGTCCTCTCAAACAAAAAAAAACAATCAAATAGAGAAAATGTACCAGTGGTAGAGTTACCACTGGACATAGGTAAAAACACAGCCGTACGGCTGATAGTAGACACTGGAGCCGAAGTAAGCATCAAAATAAAGGAAGCACTAGGTAACCCAGAACATATAGAACGAAGCCAAAAGGTGACTTTGAAAACCCTCATTTGGAGAAGGAGAAACATTGGAAAACTGCCAAGGCAACTTTTTATTAAGCCGCAGTGTCCCATGCAAACTCCAAGTAGTAGAAGACATTGCCCAAATCTCCCACGATGGGCTGTTAGGCAATGACTTTCTTGCAAAAAATTGTAATATCGAAGGGCATAATACTCCGGTTCCCTCGCACGGAAACCAACCCCATTGAATTCACGGTACCTCTCGAAATATCCCCAGAAGATGGAGAGGAAATACCAAGTGATCAATTGGAGGAGCAATTTAAATCACGGGCACCAGATAGCAAAAATGTCCTACCTCCAATGGCAGAAACTCCGATCACCTCAAAAAAAGATGAGAGTAGGCAATATGAAGTAGCACTTCAGCGATCCAATAGAATACCCCCTCGATCTCAAATGGTACTGAACATACCGTTACAAATAGACCAAGAAATGATCTGTTTGTCTCAGGAGAACCAAGAAGGAGCATTTGTCGCAAATTGCTTAGTTAGTCCTCATAAAAGCTGCATACCGTTATCCGTTCTAAATGTAAACACGGAACCAGTATTCCTAAGGAACTTAACGCTTACTCTAGTTCCAAGTAATTGCTATAACGTACAGTATCTCCATTTACCTTTGGACGACTTAAATACCTACTCATAAAAGGGGTGATCCACCTTTCCTACGTGCACAAAACAAAAGCACACACAATGTCAAAAAAGACGATTTAAAAATTAATTCCAACCCATATTTTCTTCGTGCACAAAACAGAAGCACACACAACGTCAAAAACGACGCTTTAAAATTTAATTCCAATTCATATTTTCTTCGTGCACGGAACAAAAGCACACACTACGTCAAAAACGGCATATTAGAATTTAATTCCAATACATATTTTCTTCGTACACAAAACAAAAGCACACACAATGTCAAAAACGACAAATTAAAATTTACTTCCAATCCATATTCAAGAAACGTAAACCATAGTAGAAGCTATAAGGCTTTACGTAAAGAATTACTGTTGGAAGAAAATTTAAATCCCGAAGAAGAAAAATCAATTCGAGGGAAATTTAACACCAAAGCAGATGCGCTTAGTAGAATACCTGCCCAAATAAACCAAACAAACCTCAATTCGATCATTGTCGAAGCTCAGGTACATCACCGGCTCGAGTCCGACATAGACGATGACGATCATAGTTCTCCACAGTCATTAAAGCAGCAAGCACAATGCCATGTTGTTACAAGAGCCCATATAAGGGAGGCACAAAATAATATACAAGAGGTAAAACAGAATCAAGAAACTCCCCACAAAATTCAAAAATATTCACGGAACTCCCAAAATAGCTAAGTCGAAATCGGGTCAACTAATAGCGATCAATCAGAAAGCAGTGCATCTGAACAGGGCGAATTACCTTGGAACAATAACGTAACAAACTCCCAGCATAAACAAACAGAAACTATCTCACACCCTGAGGAAATCGAAACAATTCTAAAGGACTATCATGACTCCGCATTTGGTGGTCACAAATTAGTAATCAAAACTTATAGAAGAATAAAGAAGAAGTATATGTAAGTGGAAAAACATGCTTAGTTCTATCAGGAAATATATTCGGAAGTGCTCTAAATGCCAAAAAATGAAGGCTAGCCCACAGTATCGTATGCAAATGGTCATAACAGATACTGCCCATATGCCCTTCGACAAAGTTTATTTAGACATAGTAGGTCCTCTTGAGGAAACGCACTCAGGAAACAAATATATTCTGACCTTCCAAGACAATCTAACGAAATTCGTAGGTTGCTATGCCATGCCGAATGGCGAAGCAGAAACGGTAGCGGGAATATTTTTCGATGAGATAATCACTCGTTATCGCATTCCTAAAAAGGTAGTTACTGACCAGGGTTCTAACTTCTTAAGCGATCTTTTCAAACGAGTATGTAAACTTCTGAAAATAAAAAAAATGCAGACTTCCGCTTACCATCCGCAACCAACGGCGCACTGGAGCGAACCCACAGACCCCTAGTGGAGTATTTGAGAGCTATTGTATCTGAAAATCCAAAGGCTTGGGATCGATACCTGAGAACCGCATGATGGCACCAATCTCACGCCAATGGACTGTCTGTTTGGATTCACAGCGGATGTTCCATCTAATCTGAAAAGAGAGCCGGAGCACATTTACAACCACGAAAACTACTATCACCTCCTGAGGTACAAAATACAACAATCGTACGCTACTGCTCGGAAAAATTTGCTGAAAGCTAAGGAAAAGTCAAAAAATTACTACGATAAGCGGTCACGTCCAGTAACGTTCAAAACAGGAGATAAAGTTTTACTGAAAAACCCCGCTAAAAAAAAACAAACTTTCCCAGATATGGCTAGGACCATATCTAGTGGTATAAGTCTTTAACACTGTTAGTACTGTAAGGTTTGGGTTATTTTTTTAAGGAAACTCCGATCTTTGGATTAAACTTTTTTATTGTTCACTCAACGTTTCGGGTCTTGTTTAGTACCCTTCTTCAGGAGTTAGCTAAATTAGAGTATAAGATATTATTGTGTACAATTAAAATATTTGATGTTCTCACCTCCGTTTTTGGTATGATGGAAATTTGTTTTAAAACTGATATTGAGACATATTTCACAGAAAAATACACATTAAAAATATGATAATAACGTTAACTAAACATACAAACAAATAAATAATTTAAACAAAATAAATAAATAAATAATTTCAACAAATAAATAAGTGAAAAGTAAATGACTGTTTTATTTAAGGGATCACAGATGAATGGTGTGCGGAGTTCTTTGTCATGTTGTGATGTCAAGTTTCAGTTTTCTAAGTATGTGTTGGTAATCTTTATTTATTAGATCTGTGTCTTGGCTTAAATTAGTTAGATTCCTTTTTTCCATGTAGATGTGGCATGCTTCTTTGAATTCGCGTTTTGCTTTGTTTTTCTCTATGTTTATAATTGTTGCATTATAAAATGCGAATACGTGTCCGGTTTTTATACCCTAGATGAAATCTAAAGGGGTATACTAAGTTTGTCATTCCGTTTGTAACACCTCGAAAAAATGATGGTAGAGCAAAATAGATTGGACACCCATGCATAATATTAAAAGTTATTTTGATTTTTGCATGTCCGTCCGTCCGTCCGTCCGTCCGTCCGTCCGTCCGTCCGTCCGTCCGTCCGTCCGTCCGTCCGTCCGTCCGTCCGTCCGTCCGTCCGTCTGTCCGACCGTGCGCACGATAACTAGAGAACGCGTACACTTAGAGAGCTGAAATTTTGCACACAGACTTTAAAAAAAAAAAGTAAAATTAAGTTCGAAAATGAGACAAATCGGGCAACTCCTTCGTGGGGTTGCCATACAAAAATTTCGTTTTCCGTTATATATTTGAACGCTGCCTGAGAACGAGTCGCCCTAGAGAGCTGAAATTTGGTACGTGGTGTTTTCATTGTACTAGCAAACAAAATTTTAAAAATGGACTAAATCGGGCAACCCATTCTTGGTGTTGCCATATAAAAAATTAGGTTTTTTATGTATACTGTGAAAAAGATCAGTCCAAGACATTTTTATTGTACTAAAAACTTCTTCAGAATATGAAATCCTCTAAAATTGGTTATAATTATTATTCTAGAAATATATGCGAAAAACCACCCATACGAAATTTCATACGGACATTCACCTAGGGTATCATAAGAATTGGTCTTAGACCAATTCTAGCTTTTTCACTTGTTATTGTATGGGATGCTAATGCAGATCGTGGTGTTTTCTTGCTTATGTATGTTTTGTGCTGTGATAGCCTGGTTCTGAGTTTTTTCGATGTTTGTCCTATATATGCTGTAGTGCAGTTTTCACATGGTACATTGTAGACAACATTATTGGCTTCTTGTGTGGGTATAGGGTCCTTTAATTTTGAGTAGCATCTATTGAGCTGCGTTATAGGTTTGAATGCCATTTTTATTTTATTATTGTTATTTTGAATTATCCTGGCGATTTTTAGGGATAATGGATGTATATATGGGATGGATCGGTATATTAGGGTTGTGTTGTCTAATGTTATTATGTTGCTAATCGTTCTATTATGTCGGGTGTTATGATAATGAGTATTCCTTGTTGCTTTCTTGATTAATGTGTCTACTGTGTGTTGTGGATAGTTGTTTTTCGTCAGAATGTCTGTTGCAATTTTTGTGTTTTTCTGTGTGATTTGCCGATTACTTATTTTAAATATTTTATTTATGAATGATTGAGCTGTGTTAATTTTTGTTTTTTGTGGGTGATTGGAGAAATAGTTCAGTATCCGGTTTGAACTACAGGGTTTACAGTACCAGTCCGTAATTATTTTATTGTTGTTTGTTCTGATTAAGCGGATGTCCAAGAATGGGATTGTTTTATTATTCTCCTTTTCGATGGTGGATTTTAACCTATTGTGGATGCTATTGAATGTGTCTGTGAATTCTATTTCGGAGCATTTTGGTATAGCGCAGATAATGTCATCTACGTACTTTTTTATAAATGTCGGTTTTATGTAGGATTTTTTTAAGAACCAGGCTATCACAGCACAAAACATACATAACCAAGAAAACACCACTATCTGCATTAGCATCCCATACAAGAAAAACCGGACACGTATTCGCATTTGATAATACAACAATTATAAACATAGAGAAAAACAAAGCAAAACGCGAATTCAAAGAAGCATGCCACATCTACATGGAAAAAAGGAATCTAACTAATTTAAGCCAAGACACAGATCTAATAAATAAAGATTACCAACACATACTTAGAAAACTGAAACTTGACATCACAACATGACAAAGAACTCCGCACACCATTCATCTGTGATCCCTTAAATAAAACAGTCATTTACTTTTCACTTATTTATTTGTTTAAATTATTTATTTATTTATTTATTTTGTTTAAATTATTTATTTGTTTATATGTTTAGTTAACGTTTTTATCATATTTTTAATGTGTATTTTTCTGTGAAATATGTCTCAATATCAGTTTTAAAACAAATTTCCATCATACCAAAAACGGAGGTGAGAACATCAAATATTTTAATTGTACACAATAATATCTTATACTCTAATTTAGCTAACTCCTGAAGAAGGGTACTAAACAAGACCCGAAACGTTGAGTGAACAATAAAAAAGTTTAATCCAAAGATCGGAGTTTCTTTAAAAAAATATCCCAAACCTTACATCATAGACCCGATCAAAAGCATAACCAGCTGGAAAACTCCAATCAGCTGTAAACCATCACTGTTAGTACTGTTATTCAAATCGCTAAACGAAGAGTAACAGTACATAACAATAGATTGAAGCCATTTCACGAATAATGGCTGTCTGAAAAAGGGGCAGAAAAACAAGCCGACAATTCTCAGACATTAACAAAAGGCAACCCAACATCCCTATTCAGTAAAACACACAAAAAAAGAAAAAAAGAGAATATGATTTAATAAACTTTATTTTTTCTAAAAATTGCTCAGGAAAACATTTTTTTTCTATTTATTATTATTATTATTTTTGGCTCGTTTAATTTCGTTTATCTGGCGCAACCTATCTTTCACCAGTTCTTCGTACTTAGTCTGATCATCTCTAGTGGTAGCCAGACTGGCCCTCAGTTTGAAATAGTGCAGCTCCCTCGTTAACTTGGCACGCCTACCTCCTCGGGTCGACCTAGGCGCTACTGGAAGCTCACGATTGACCTCAAAGCACTCCCCAATTTTTTTTACGGTATTCCTCACGACTAATGGCCAAGCTATCTATCCATACAAGAGTTCGTAGTATTCAAACAATCTGACTTCCGGGTATACACAAAATTATCAAACAATTACCAACTTAATACACTAACCTCTGTAGAGGCAACGACAGCAAGAAACAAAGAACAAGCTGTATCACAAACCTCTCATTCAAAATTAAAGGATGCCATTAAACAACGTGCCGCCCACCAGCAACAAGCAGGTAGCAGACAAAATTTACCTATTCCTCCACCACCACCACAAATACTAAGCCGTGTTGAATCTGAGTGAATTCCACGCACCCGCCATTTACAGGTAGTTTAATTCCATCTGTAAATAAATTCTGCATAGCCAAAGATAAAACAAACATCTCAATGGTAAATTCAATTGCTACACACTTTTTACATGTACATATATCATGAATAAATCAATATAAATAATTTATAAATTTTAAATTTAGCACAAATAAGTACCAAAAAATATGTATTCACACATATAATACTAATAACAAAAAATATGTATTCACACATATAGCACAAATAAGTACCGAAAAAATATGTATTTACACATATAGTACGAATAACAATATTAGTACCATAAAATATGTATTTACACATATAGTATCTACGAATAAGAATAATGAAATATAATCGTATCAAAAATATATACAGGGTTTTTCCCACTAGGAGGTCAGTAGAGCGGGAGGTGATAGCACTCACTTATACGAACCAAAAATTGTATGGCAGGGGGGGGGGGGCATATCACCCGTTTAGGAGTTACAGGGTGATTAAGAAAAAAACTACGGAGTGCACTGTCACACTTAAGTGCTCATTGAATACAGAACTTCATGGCCTTTCCAACGACTGCTCAACCACCGCCACAACCCGCTCCAATCATGAATTATGGTTGTCTAAACTAAAAATTTCGGATTTTTTTACCTTTTTTTTTAATTTAACCTCTATTATTTTTGCAAAAAGGTCGTTAGCATAACTTTTTTTTATAAAAACTGTAAGCGGCGGACCCTCCTCTTTAATATGACCTATTACACCCAATGTCCTATCTGAAGCCCTTTAAGAGTTATTAGCTCTAAACCTATTCTCAAACCTATTTTCAAACCAATTATCAACGATAATTTGTTCCCCTAGCACGTCATTTAAAAAAATATCGTCTAATTTCGGTGTGACCTGAATAGGTTATGAGTTAATACCTGTTTAACGGCTACAGTTAACACATAGGGTGCAATAGGTCAACATAAAGAGAAGAGTCGACAGTTTATAGTTTTTATAAAAAAAGTTATGTTAACGACCTTTTTTCAAAAATAATAGAGGTTAAATTTAAAAAAAAAGGTAAGAAAATAAAAAATTTTTAGTTTAGTTAACCATAATACATGATTGGAGAGGGGTGTGGAGGTAGTTGGGCAGTCGTTGCAAAGGCCATGAAGTTCTGCATACAATGAGCTCTTAAGTGTTTTTTTCTTAATCACCCTGTAACTCCTAAACGGTTGATATGCCCCCCCCCCCCTCCCTGCCATTCAATTTATGGTTCGTCTAAGTGAGTGCTATCAGCCCACGCTCTACTGAACTCCTAGTGGGAAACACCCTGTATAGTAAAAATAAATTGTTGTACAGAAAAATGTAGACATAATTAATAGAAATATAAATAATTGTAGCAAAAAATATGTACAAAATACAGTTAAGCTAACCCAAATTAATGCACGCTTAGATAAGCTTTGTTCTTTTAATATAGCTAAACACCACATGTACTCATCTCAGCATTACGTATATACATACAAAAGGTTCAAGTAAATATTTTTCTTTTGCCCAAGCTATCAAACAAATAAGTTAATATTTAATGCCTTATTCCTCTCCCAAGAATAACACATTTTTTCTAAAAAGGCGGAGAGTTGTTACATACAGGACATCCATTGGCATCAGTTAAACATGTACCTATATACGTACATACATACATGTCTGAATCGATTTCGCTTTACGAAGAATTATAAAATTCATGCATCAATGAAGAAATGCAAACATGTAGAAACATATATACCTACAGCATTCTCATTGCAGAACTATAATTCCCAGCTGCAAGTATAAACATATCTACAAACATATTTGCAAAGTTCAGTAAGGTCATTCGTTACTGACCTACACCAATTTCTTAATCACATAAAGAAACAAGTGAAGGCAGTGAGACAATACCCCTGCGCGCAAGAATTCGCACGATGCAATTTGATAACCTTGCGCCAGCGCAGCGGTAGAACTTAGGTGAACGAAACAATGGTGCACGATGATGTCATAAGAGCAGCAAAGCGGCGAACGGTCTACGGAAGTATTTATGTATGTACATATGAAAGCGATGAATGCCGTGATGTAACAACAACAAACCGGCAAAAGCTTTGCGGAAATTAATGTCATAAAGAAACACTTTACGGAAATAATAATTATGTACGAATAAATGCTGTGATGAAATTAGCTTAGCGTAATAAGAAAATAGCAATAGTATGTATTAAGTCGAGAATTGTATAAATATTCTGTGATTTTTGAATAAAGAGGTTAGTTAGTGAGTAGCAGTAGTATCATCAGAACACAAGTTGTTTCATTTTCTAGGAGTAAAGCTAGTAAGCTGCTCCATTCATCCAACTAGGGGTAAAGCTAGTAAGCTGCTCCATTCATCTACACTAGGAGTAAAGCTAATAAGCTGCTCCACCAACCCGCACTAGGAGTAAAGGTAGTAAGCTGCTCCATTGAATCGCACTAGGAGTAAAGTTAGTAAGCTGCTCCATACAAATCGCTGCTCTACCTATCTCAGGAGAAATAAGTAAAAGCCCAATCATCGTGAAGGCACGTAATCTCAGTTTACCTACAGTAACCGTGCCGTGTTCCAGATTAAATTATAAAGGTGCTCAGAGGAGAGTACTAGAAGTACTTGAGAAACTCAACACAGCCGAGAAAAGTAAACAAGTTGAGCGATTTTTTTTGTGTCTATTGGAAAGTCTTCTACTCAGTAAAAATCTTATCAGCAATGCCGTTTCATATTTATATCCTCTAAGGCAGGGCTTCTTAAACTGTGGGTCGCGACCCCAAAATGGGTCGCTTAGCGAAATCTTGGGGGGTTTAATAAATATAATTTTATATTTTTGTATGTTTTTAAACAAATTCTGAAACTATAGTTTTTCATATGTACACTACTAATAAAAAAAAGTGAGTAGAGGAAAATATTTCAAAAATCTTTTGATTATGGTAAAAAATGGCACGAAGTTTTAATATAAAGAAACGGCTCACGTAAAACTTCGAATTAAATCAAGAACATATTTATCTTAGTTTTAATATTTACTCCTTTATTTTTTATTATGTCCTCCAGTCTTCCTGCAATACACGATATTAGATTTTTTACTTTCGTTCCCAACCCTTTCAACAGCTCTTCAAAGTTCGTGAATATTGCGAACATGAGTTTTGTGAATTTTCCTATTGATGTGGTACCAGATATTTTCGATAGAACACAAATCCAGACTTTGAGCAGGTCAGTTGTTGAAAATTGTTGTGTTCTTGAAACCAGATTTTAGTCTTCCGGGCCGTATGATATGGTACATTATCCTGTTGAAATATGTATTCATTTCTATTCTGAATATCTTTCAAAGCTATTAACAAACCTTTTTCAAATATCACGAAAATTTGTTATAAGTAGTGTATATATATTGTTACCTAATCAAAAACCTAATCACAAACTATTGTATTTATATATCTTTATTTTATATACATCTTTTTTTGGGTTTCGAAAAAAATCGCAGTCATAAATGGAGTCGAGAATGAAATCATGATCATAAATGGGGTCGTGAATGAAAAAAGTTTATGTAACCCTGCTCTAAGGTATCATCATCCGAAATGGTGTTGTATAAATAGTGCAATAGTGAAGACCGTGGTACTATTAGATAAACGCTTTGGTGGATGGTATTTAACATCACATAATTCTAGTAGGATATAGAAGCTTTGGTGAAGACCGTGGCGATGGTTGAGACTGGTTAGTGTTATTTACTTATTTTTAAATCTTGCCATGAAAGCATTAGGTTGGTTGGGGTGGATTAAATTAAAAGTTTTGATGAAAGACGATGGTATGATTATATTAATTTAGTTTTGGATGAGAAGTGGAGTGCTGTAATATGTCTCGCTCTAACACATTAGGAAGCTTTAGTGAATACCGTACTTTGAAACCATCTCGCTCTCTCAAAACATCTTTCTCTCTCTCTAGCACATATGTTTGAGGTGGACTTGATCATATATATGTCAGCTTGTAGCTTGCTTGTCTGCTTTATATACTATGAGTATAGTATGGTTGCCTGGAATTATAAGGCTTGTTGTTGAACGGGGCTATACAACTTGTTGGCTGAGATCTTTACTGATCATGGGTATAGATCTTTGGTTGGATATGTATGTGTGCAGCTGAGGTGTATTAATAAGAATATTGTAAATTAAAATAAAAGCTTTCATGATTGGTATGAGCAAAACCCTCAAAAATACTTCACAAGCCATGAAACAGACTGCCCCGGCGGAGTCTTGACATTCTAAAATATTTGCAGTGATCTTATGTTAAATGGGCAAAAGATGCAGCAGCCGGATCATTCATGTTTACAAACTGTTGCTATAAAAACTCAGGCAAACTCTTAAGAGCCATCAGTCAGTTTTAGTGAGTCTCCTTGATAGTACATAAAAAATAGAAGTGACTTCGGTGTTAGTAAATAAAAGTTTTTAATAATTGAAAATTTGCGAAAAGATGTGATGGATTGTTTAAAAAATTCAGTGAATAAAGACTATATTGTTAAAAAGTGCAATAGAAACATTCATAAATTTCAAGTTGCATTTCGGAAGTGTAATAAGAGTGCTAGATATTTCGAGAGCTGTCTCGAGCAAACTAAAACATTGAGAGCACCATTGAGAACTCCCCGTCGATGTGGAGGAATTACTCGCGTAAGAAGAAGTGATTTTGTAAAGTGGGGAAATAACGACAGCGTTCGCAGACAGAATTCGACGAGGTGTTATTGCAAATTTAAAACATATCTATCCGAACCTATTTATGGAAGACACTGCCAAATTCCTTATGCTCCGCATTAAGAATACATTAAAACATTATTTTAATATTAAAGTTTCTACAACGTTTTGCGGTGAATTTGTTAAGGAAACTGGTGACAATGAAATTATAGAAGACATTAAATATTTCCAAGTGAGAACTGCTGCAATAAGTGCAGATGATAATTTAGAGGAGTGGTTTAAATCAAACATTTTGGATCCAATAAACACTCAGCTGGAAGAATTCCAGGAAAAAGACAGTGGCTGGGCACTGCAATCAATAATACATCTAGCAGTACACATCAACAAGTTTGAACAGCTCCGAGGATCTTCGATTGCATCAAAGAAAGCTTGCATTAATTTGAAGAATAATGATGAAGCATGCTTCGCATGGGCCGTAACATCAGCGCTATATCCTACAACTGTCAGTTCTGATTGGACCTCATCGTATCCACATTATTCAACTGTACTTAATTTAACTGGGATAACATTTCCCATGACTCTTAAGCAAATTACGCAATTTGAGGTCCACAACGATTTATCAATAAACGTATTCATCCTAGAGAAAGAGTATTTCTTCACCACAGTTTCAGTTAGACTTACGAAATACAGGATGGAGCGACATGTAAATCTCTTAATGCTGCAAGATGACTATGACCAGGATGATGATCATTTGGAAGATGATGACGATGATGTTGCTGGCAGATATCATTTCAGCTGGATCAAAGATCTTTCGCGCCTTGTATCGAAACAAATTTCGAAACATGGTGGTAGTAGAAGGCATATTTGTAATAGATGTTTGCTCTACTTTTACTCTGCTGAAAAATTAGCAACTCACACTCCTGAATGCGAGAAACAAAATGATTGCAGAATTATGTTTCCATCAGAAGAAAAGAAATGGCTAGAATACAAAAATTATAACCATAAGAATGAAGTACCATTTTGTATGTATGCAGATATTGAGTCAATATTGAAGCCGATTCAGGCAAATGATCAAAATAAACAGCTAATCCAGGAACATGAAGTTCACAGTATAGGATTCTATTTCCACTGCAAACACGATGCTAAGCTCTCATGCATGCATCCATAGCTGTACAGGAAAAGCTGAACATCAGACCAATGCAGACCCTGACTAAAGAGGAACGGCGTTCGCATATGGAAAGTATTTGCTGCCATATATGTGAAAAAACGTTTGCAGCTGATGAGGAGCGATTCCGGATAATCATATTCATCGAATCCTTCCGTTTTATGGCAGAATCCTTAGATAAGCTCATCATCATCATTGCTGCCAATGGATAAATTAAATATTACAAGAGCTGTATGGTAATAATTGGATGATGATGACGTTAAAGAACATTCGCGCAAAGGTGTCTTCCCATATGACATATTGGACAAAATTGGATTTGCAACACCTACCTGCGCTGGAGCCATTCTATAATAAAATGACTGACAGTGATATATCTGCTGAGGACTACAGCCGCGCAGAAAAGGTGTGGAGGACATTTGAAATACAGACACTTGGCGAATATTCCGATCTATACCTGAAAACTGATGCCTTTCTTTTGGCTGATGTGTTTGAGAACTTTCGAGATGTCTGTATGAAGACGTACAATTTAGATCCTGCACATTATTACACCATGCCAGGTCTATCAAGGAATGCAATGTTAAAATATACCAAAGTGAAACTAGAGCTGATAACCGACATAGATAAACTGCTATTCATAGAGAGAGGTATTCGAGGTGGTATAAGTCAATGCTCGAACAGATATGGTAAAGCAAATAATAAATAAATGGATGATTTTAAGCCTGACGAGAAAGAGAAATAACTGATGTATTATGATGTGAATAACCTTTATGGATGGGCCATGTCACAGCATTTACCAACCGGAGGATCCAAATGGGTTGATGCTCCCAATTCCAACGTTTTCGAGATTCCTGATGATTCACCAATTGGATACATAATCGAAGTCGACTTGGACTACCCTCAACATCTACATGATAACCATAAGGATTTACCGTTTTGCTCTGAGCAGCCAAAAAGCTTTTGACAACATTACATCCTAAAACTAAATATGTTATACACTACCGAAATTTGAAGCAATGCTTATCACATGGCCGCATCCTGAAAAAAGTGTACCGGGTTCTTCAGCTCAACTAATCAGCTTGGCTTAAACCATATATTGACTTAAATACCACCAAACGGAAGCAGGCTACCAGCGATCATGAGAAAGAAAGCTATAGGACGATGAATAATGCAAGTTTTGGTAAGACCATGGAAAATGTTCGCAAGTATAGCGATATATGGCTTTGCGTATAGTGGGAAGGTCGCTATGGTGCAAAAGCTCGGATTTAGGCACCCAACTTCCACAGTGCAACGATATTTGATGAGAATTTAGTTGCTGTGGAATTAAGACGACTCGAAATCTTATTCAATAAGCCCCTCTATATTGGAATGGAAGTTGTGGAAATTTCAAAGATATGCCACTATGATTTTCACTACAGTTTTATGCAGCGTGAATTTGGAGATAAATGTAAACTGTAAAGTCATGTATATAGATACAGGTTCTTTAATATATGAACTTGAAGAGAAAAATGCATATGAGTTTATGGCCGAAAATCTAAACAAATTTGATACAAGTGATTACGCAGAAGATAATTAATTCAATTTACCGCTCATGAATAAAAAGATTCCTGGTCTAATGAAGGATGAGCTGAATGAGAAAATCATGAGCGAATTTGAAGGCTTGCGCTCGATAATTCATAGTCTTCTTATAAGCGATGGTAAAACTGTAAAGAAAGCAAAAGGAGTAAAGACGAATGTAGTCCAAACGCATATCAATTTCGGAGACTACGTCGAATGTTTGAATAACAAGTGAGCATTAACTGCTAATCAGAGCTCCATACGATCGCATAACAATTATGTCTGCGCGATCAGCCAATAGAAGATTGCATTGAGTCCATATGATAACAAGCGGTATATTATGAGTGGGACAACGAATACTCTACCATGGGGACATTACTCCATTCAATCAGAACAGCAAGGAGCAGACGCAGAAAACATATAATCTAAGGCTAGTCTAAGATATGTATTGTAAATAAAAATTGTATTATACCTAAAATACCATTTAATGAAATAGTTCGTTTTAATTGTATTATAGTCTAAGATGATATACATTATTGTAAAATAAAGGAAAATATTATAATTATAGGGTAACCGATTTAAGGAAGCCTAATATAGAATGATACCTTAAGAATTAAATGTTAATCTAGTATGAGACCTTAAGAATTAAATGTTAATATTTTTCAATTTATAATAAATCAATAATAATATTTAATATACGGTATTCTTTTTATTCAACTTCCCTACTAAGTCCAGAGCTCCTGAAGGTATTCGGGCGGTTAAGCGTTTTACCCAGAATCAGGGCATTAGATGGGAAACATATCACCCACCATTAAATGCCTGGAGTACTCACTAATTCCACTAGGGAACCTTACTCAAAAAATGGCATCTGTACTCGAATCCTGTAAAAGCCGAGGCGTATGCTGATATCTACAACTACCCCGCTAATAAAAGAAAACAGCACAAGCAAGGCATAGGTAACCTTACTCAAGAAATGGCGTTTGCACTCGAATCCTGTAAAAGCTTTGATACCCAGAACCCCCACTGGCATCTTCTAGAATCTCTTCATGGTGATGTTATGTTGTGAAATTCGATTGATGCTGTATCTACAACTTCCCTGCTAAGAAAACTTATTTAGGTGCAGCACTTGAAAACAGCAAAACCAAGATGACGTCACGCTGATAACTAGCACCTCCCCAGTAATAAAAGAAAACAGCAAAACCAAGGCGTGCTGGTAGTTCCGGCTAATGCCGCCAGGTCATGCTGATATCTAGAACTTCCCCGCTAATAAAAGAGCACAGGTAAGCTTACTCAAGAAATGGCGTGCCCGTAGAAGATCTCTGATGAAAATTTCGTCCCCGCCTCCCACCCCACACCACCTAGAATCCATTTCCATGAACAAAAATAACTTGAATTATTAATATGCTAATATCTCGAAAACCAGAGCCCGTAGAGGATTTCTGATGAAAATTTCATTACCCCTCTCTCTATCTCTATTATCCACCCCCACATACCACCCATCTAGAATCCGTTAGCGTGAACAAAAATTTCCTACTATTAACTTTAATTATTAGGTGGGCAAAAGTGAAGCAAAAAAACTTCACATATCCAAGAAAGTCCAAAAATAGCTTGAATTATTAATATGCTAATATCTCGAAAACCAGAGCCCGTAATGGATTTCTGATGAAAATTTCATTACCCCCTCACTATCATTATTATTCCTCCTCCACACAAACCCTCCATCTAGAATCCATTGGCATGAACAAAAATTTCCTACTATTATCTTTAATTATTAGTAATATTAGTTCAAAACCAAAAGGCTACATTTAGGCGCTCAAGAAAAATCATAATAAAAAAGCCTACATTTAGGTGCATCACATATCTATCTAAGAAAACAGTAGTACGGGAACATGCTGGTAGTACCGGCTAATGCCAGCCAAGCGCAGTCAAGACCAAATGACACATCCCGGTAGTACCGGTTAATCCCGCTAGGGCGCAGCCGAGGCTCAATGGTGCATCCAAGGCACAAACCAATACAGCCACGACAAACATTTAGCACGGACTCAAATGACGGTGACGCCATCTGTGGCAAAATCCCGGAAGCTAAAACAGTGGTCCAGAACTCACATAGAAAAACTACTCATAGGGCTTTGATTTTGTTTCTGGAGCTCGCTTATTTTTCATATCGGGATCGTAGCTCTAAATATTTGTGATGGGAATCTTTATTGGTGGAGGTTGCTGGTTAAGTTTGATCTGGTCTTGGAGGCTACCTTGAGGTGCCCCCTCCTGTGTCTGGGTACTGGGGGTTGGCCGAGAGCTTTAGTGGCAATATCTGATACTATGACTAAGACTGCCTGAGGTGTCTTGGACTGGGCTATGTTACCTGTACCAAGGCTTGGGTAGAATGTGTATTAAGTGATGATGTGAAATACCCTAACCGAATTTATATCGGGGCTGTATACTTGTCAGCTTGAGTTTGGTTTTAGTTGTTTACTTTAGTATGAGTGCCTGTGGTATGTTCGGCTGGGCTACTTGGTGGCTGAGGAAACGTTATCTGAGGCGTGGGTAGATGTGTGCAGCTGTGTATTTATGTAGATAAAAATGTGAAATTCCCTAAGAAAATTAGTGTAATAAGTATTAATACTAATTCTTATTTTTGTTCATGTCAATAGTATTAGTACTAGGGGTAAAATTTTCATCAGAAATCCTCTACGGGCTGTCGTTCGAGATATGATCGATCTTACCTTCTCAGGTGTAATTAATATTAGTAGCTGAAAAACAAAAACAAAAACAACTGTAATTGAAGTTGTGGATTAAAGATTTGATGATCTTAATCTGTAGGTGTCTTTTATAAACATTGCGCCATGTGATGATATATCTAAAAATAGATCAGGCAAAGCTGATTGGAGCGAATGTTGGTCGATATGTTCACTTAGATAAGTAATGGGAATTAGTAAATGCCTAATTGTGCTCTTCAGGCGGAATGCTTCTAATTTGATTCCTTGCATAAACAAATTCGTACAGTCCTGTAAACTAAACAAATTCGCACTCGAATTATGTAAACAAATTCGCACAGAAGCCGAGTAAAGTAAACAAATTGAGCGATTTATGTTTTTTAATGTAAGATTCCCAATTACTTTAGCTGACAACAACAACTGATATTAATCTGTAGGATATGATGTCTTGGATGCGTAGTGGAAGTTATAATTGAAAATTTCTTTTGCTGGAAAAAACAACAACAACAACTATAACGTTAGTTGTGGTCTGTAGGTGTCTTTTATGTGATGGTGTTATTATATTCGATGTGTAAAAATAGATCACGGCTGCGTGGGATGGTACGACACATGAAATCATTAGAAGTAATGGAAATTAAAGCATTAGAAAAGGTGGCCAGGCGGCTGGTAATTTGATATCTTGAGTAAACAAATACGTCCGAGTAAAGCAGACAAATTGAGCGATTGATGTGTTTTTGTATCTAGGAGTTTGTATTGAAAAGTCTTACATTTTATGACGAATTGTTTTTTATTTTCAATAAAGATTGATTGACCCCGATATCATAGCTCACATGAAGCTGATAAGAATATGATAATTTTATCTTCATACTATTGGGGTGATCATATTATTTTCTTACCATTACGTTGAGAGTGGGTTTAATTAAATGTTTTGATGAAAGAAGGTGGTGTTAGGATATTAATGTAGTATGATATCTTGTCTTAGATGAGAAATGGAAGTTGTTTGGGAGCTGTGAGTAAGGAATAAAAACCTTATCAGTAAGGTCGCTTCATATTTATCTGTTTAAAGTATCATCCAAATGGTGTTGTATGAAGGAAGAAAAACTGATAATTCTTCAAGCCCATAGTGAAGACCGTGATGGAGACTGAGAGTGGGTGCTGTAAGTTGTGGATTAAATTGAAAGTTTTGATGGATGGTTTTTGACCTAATATTAATCTAGTAGGATATGAAAGCTTCAGTGAAGAGCGCGGAAGAGGAGAGTGTTATTTGTTTACCTTTAAATGGTAAGGTTTATACTTTTAGCCTCCAGCAAGAATGTTTTCTTTCAGTTGACTCAGTGACTAAATAAGAACGTGTTGATTTCATGTTCATAATTTCATCTTGTGGTGAGCATATGAAGGTAGCAGAGTTTTTTTTATAAATCAAGCAGGTATGCTATTATGAGATTTGATTGACTCCTATATCGAAAAAATAGTTCACATGAAGCTGATATACTATTGAGGCAGGAATATTGTTTACTTACCTTTAAGTTGAGAGCGGATTAGATTAAAAGCTTTGATAGAAGAACGCTGTGTTATGATATTAATGTAGTATGATATGAGTAGTTATTCTATGGGGGCACCAGACCACTTTTTTAGCTTCCAAGATTTCGCCACAGATGGCGCCACCGTCACTAGGTGGGTTGAGTCCATACTAAATGTGGGTTTGTGCCTCGGCTGTATGGGTTTATGTCTTGGATGTTGGGGATACTAGACCAATTTGGGGGATACGAGACCACTTTTAGCACTTTCCAGCATAGGATTTCGATTTTGTTTCTGGAGTTCGCTTATTTTTCATTTCGAGTTTTTGGGATACGAGATCACCTCACCCACAGATGGTACCACCGTCGCTATGGCTTGAGTCCATAATGTGGGTTTGTGTTTTGATGGTACTGGTTTATGCCTTGGATGCACCATTGGCTCTCAACTGTACAGGATCAACCATCGGCTTTTGAGTGTACTGGATTATGTGTTTGATGCACAATTGGGTCTTGGATACACCATTGTGAGGTTGCCTGGGCTTCATTTGCGGATACTAGCAGGATGCCTTGGTTTTGCTGTTTTCGTTAGAGTGGAAGTTTTAGATATCAGCATGACCTCGTGATGTCGCCTTGGTTCTGCTGTTTTCTTGCTAGAAGATTTCTTAGCTGGAGAAGTTGTAGATATCTGCATGACGTCACATAAAATGTTGCGGATAAATTTCTTAGCGGAGAAGATGTAGATATCAGCATGACGTCACCTTGGTTTTGCTGTTTTCTTACTTGAAGATTTCTTAGCAAGGAAATTGTAGATATCAGCATCACGTCGCATTGATTTTGCTGGTCGGTACTAGCAGCATGCCTTGGTTTTGCTGTTTTCTTTTATTAGAGTGGAAGTTTTAGATATAAGCATGATCTCGTGATGTCGCCTTGGTTCTGCTGTTTTCTTGCTTGAAGATTTCTTAGCTGGAGAACATGTAGATAACTTCGTGACGTCACCCCGGTTTTGCTGTTTCCTTACTTGAGAGTAAGGTTACCTAGCGGCATTGAGCGGAACTACAAGCATGCCTTGGTTTTACTGTTTTCTGCAAATTATTATTATTATTATTGTGTTTACGGGGTGTGTATCTTTCGAGTGCAAACTCCATTTCTTGAGTAAGGTCCCCCAGCGGCATTAGCCGGTACTACATGTGTTGTTTATCTCGGACTTGGGGATACGAGATCACTTTGGGGATACGAGCGAGATCATTTTTAGCACTCTCCTGCATAGGGAAATAGCATGGGTTTACGATATTGTTCCTGGGGTTCACTTAATTTCATCTCGGAGATCGTAGCTCTAAACATTTGTGAATGGGTGGGAAGCTTTATTGGTAGAGGTTGCTGGTTAAGTTTGATCTGGTTTTGGAGGATACAGTTTTACTTGAAGTGCCCTTTCCTGTCTCTGGCTACTCGAGGTTGGCTGAGAGCTTTAGTGGCAATATTTGATACTATGGTTAGGATTGCCTGGGGTGTGTTGTGCTGGTCTACGTTACCTGTACTAAGGCTTAGGTAGAATGTGTGCGGAACGTAATGCTGCGAAATACCCTATACGAATTTATACCGGCGGCTGTATACATGTCAGCTTGAGTTTGATGTTAGTTATTTACTTTAGTATGAGTGTCTGTGGTATGTTAGGCTGGGCTACTCGGTGACTGAGGAAACGTTACCTAAGGCGTGGGTGGATGTGTGCAGCTGGGTATGTAGAAGGGACGCTCCCGTATAAGATTTGATACCTTCACTGTACTAGCGGGAAGCTTTAAAGATGGGAAGGATTGAAGCAGAAGCTAAACTTAAAGAAACGTTTAAGCCAATCACTAAACCCCTAAAAGAGTTTGTTAGAAGAGTGCAAGATGACTTGACTTTGAAACATATCTATAATGATCATGTGAATACAGACGTGAAGTTTGTAAATTTCGAAAAGCCTGTGCTACATGTTGGAAGGACGAATATGGATTCTTTATGATTGATAAAAATAGCTCATTAAACAAAGGGCGCTACCGTAAAAGATTTGATACCGTCATTGCACTATAAAATGATGAAACATGCGAAATCTTCATAAGTCGAAGTTGTAACTCAGACGAAAGCACACCTAATCCTGTGGACTCGCTGAGTAGATTAAAGCTGTTCACCTATTATCAGACCTGTTTGAAAAGCTGTTAAGCTGTTATCAGAGCTGTTTGGAAAGCTGTTTACCTGTTATCAGAGCTGTTTAAAAGCTGTTAAGCTGTTATCAGAGCTGTTTGGAAATCTGTTTACCTGTTATCAGAGCTGTTTAAAAGCTGTTAAGCTATTATCAGAGCTGTTTGAAAAGCTGCTAAGCTTTTATCAGAGCTGTTTGAAAATGTGTTAAGCTGTTATCAGAGCTGTTTGAGAAGCTGTTAAGCTGTTATCAGAGCTGTTTGAAAAGCTGTTAAGGTTTTATCAGAGCTGTTTGGAAAGCTGTTAAACTGTTATTAGAGCTGTTTGGAAAGCTGTTATTCAGTTAATAACGAAGATGAATGAAAATCTATTAACAAATTTTAAACGGCGTCGTGTGATCATCAAAGCACTAGATGACTTGTGGCAGGCAGACTTGGTTGAAATTGATCCCTACAAGTATGTGAACAAGGGTTACCGCTATCTACAGACAGTCATTGATACCTTCTCCAAATATGCATGGGCAATTCCAATTAAAAGAAAACTGGAGTAGAAGTAAGAGATGCCATGCAGTATGTATTAAGCGAGGCACGAATACCTAAAAACCTCCAGACAGTTTCCTCAAAGCATCAATAGTGGGGAACGATTTAACCGAACTCTGAAGGATATGACGTGGAAGGAATTCAGCTTTAATGGAACTTATCAGTGGATTGGTATGGTAAAGGAACTGCTCACTGAATACAATTCAAGAATACATCGAACTACGAAAATGAGACCACGTGATATCAACAGCTCCAATGCTCCAACTGCTTTCAAATGTATACAGTCATATAAAAATTGTTGTTCCTGCAAAGTATAAAGTTGGAGATTTTGTACACATCAGCAAATACAAGCATATATTTGAGAAAGGCTATACCGCAAACTGGAAAGCTGAGATTTTTAAAATTACTAAATTTCAAAACACAAACTCCATCACATATCGGCTGGAAAATTATCAAGGAAATCCAATCAAAGGAGGCTTTTATGAATTGGAGCTACTGAAAGTTAAACACCCAAACCTATATCTCGTAGAGAAAATCTTAAAGAAGAGTGGAGATAAAGCTTACGTTAAATGGCTCAGATTTTCATCAAAACACAATTCTTGGATTAATAACAAAGATGTTTTATAATATCTTGAAGAAACATTTAACATTTTAAAATAAATTTATATTTATAATTATAATACATTTATTATTTACACTAGTCTTAGGTACTGTCTGCGGTGCCTTTTGTTGATCTGATGAAATGGAGTAATGCCCCCATGGTAGAGTATCCGTCGTTCCACTCATAATATGTCGCTTATTATCATAAGGACTCAATGCGATCTTCTTTTGACTGACAGTGTACACGCTATGGTTAAAAGATCGTATGGTGCTCTGATTGGCAGTTAATATTCGCTCGTTATTCAAGCATTCGACGTAGTCTTTGAAATTGATATGCTTCTGGACTACATTAGCCTTTACTCCTTTTGCTTTCTTTACAGTTTTACCGTCCTTTATACGCAGACTGTACATTTTCGAGCGCAAGCCAACAAATTCGCTCATGATTTTCCCATTCAGCTCATCCTTCATTAGACCAGGAATGTTTATATTCATGAGCGGTAAATCGAACTGGTTATCTTCTGGGTAATCACTTGTATCAAATTTGTTTATATTTTCAGCCATGAACTCATATGACTCATATGCATTTTTCTCTTCAAGCTCATATATTAGAGAATCTGTATCTGTATACATGACTTTACATTTATCTCCAAATTGACGCTGCATAAAACTGTAATGGAAATCGTAGAGGCATATCTTTGAAATTTCCATAACTGCCATTCCAATATAGAGAGGCTTATTGAATAAGATTTTGAGTCGCCTTAATTCCACAGCAACTAAATTCTCATCAAATATCGTTGCACTGTGGAAATTGGGTGCCGCAATCCCCACTTAATCCCACTTTACGCAAAGCTTGATATCGCTATACTTACGCACATTTTCCATGGTCTTACCAAAAGCTGCATTATTAATCTTTTTATAGCTGTCCTTCTCATGATCGCTTGTAGCCTGCATCCGTTTGGTAGTATTTAAGTCAATATATGGTTTAAGCCAAGCTGATTGGTCGAATTGAAGAACCCGGTGCACTTTTTTCTGGATGAGTCCACGTGATAATCATTGCTTCAAGTTTCGGTAGTGTATAACATATTTAATTTTTGGATGTAATGTTGTCAGAACCTTTTCTAATTTTGCTCCAGGTGGTGCTGCATGCTCAGAGCAAAACCGTAAGTCCTTATGCTTATCATGTAGATGTTGAGGATAATCCAAGTCGACTTCGAATATGTATCCAGTTGGAGAATCACCAGGAATTTCAGAAAGGTCAATATTGGGAACATAAACCCATTTGAATCCTCCGGTTGGTAAATGTTGTGACATGGCCCATCCATAAAGGTTATTCACATCATAATACATCAAGTATTTCTCTTTCTCCTCACCCTTAAAATCATCCATATATTTATTATTGGCTTTACTATATCTGTTCGAACATTGACTTATACCACCTCGAATGCCTCTCTCTATGCATAGCAGTATATCCACGTCGGTTATCAGCTCTAATTTCACATTAGTGTATTTTAGAAAAGCATCCCATGTTAGGCCTGGAATGGTGTAATAATGTGCTGGATCTAAATTGTATGTCTTCATGCACACTTCTCGAAAGTTCTCAAACATATCGGCCAATAGGAGGACATCAGTCTTAAGGTATAAATCTGAATATTCACCAAGTGTTTTGTATTTCAAATTTTTGCCAGACCTCTTCAGCATGATTGCAGTCCTCAGGATATATAGCACTGTCAGTCAGTTTATTGTAGAACGCTTCCTGTGTTGGCAAGTTCCGGAAATCCAATTTATCCCAGTCATCAAAAAAATCATGTGGGAAGACACCCTTGCATGTAAGAAGTTTGATAGTGTCATGATCCAATCCCTGCCATACTGATCTTGTAGTGTTCAGTTTATCCATCGACCGCAATGATGATAACTTATTTAAAGATTCTGCCATAAAACGGAAGGAATCGATAAATCTGAATTTAATGTGACTGCCTTCCATTTGCTTGGTGAACGAGATATATCTTTCCTTGTTTATTGGTAAGAGATCAACTGCCTTCCATTTGCTTGGTGAACGAGATATATCTTTCCTTGTTTATTGGTAAGAGATCAACTTTTCCTGGGAAAGTTGTAGCTATATCCTTAATAATGGAATGAGAATGATATCCGAATAAATTGTGAAAAATGACTGGAACTATGGAGCAATATTGATACATGAGATTGCATGCATTGTGCGCTGGTCCTCGGTATTTTCCTGTTAAAAGAAATTATGAAAAAATGAATTGAATTATGATTTTCAGTATTTACCTGTATGATATCTGCCAGCATTGTTATCGTCATCATCGTCATCATCATCATCGTCATCATCATCACTCATATGATCATCATCCTGGCCATAGTCATCTTGCAGCATTAAGAGATTTACATGTCGCTCCATCCTGTGTTTTGTAAGTCTAACTGGAACTGTGGTGAAGGAACGCTCTTTCTCTAGGATGAATACGTTTATTGATATATCGTTTTGGTCTTCAAATTGCGGTATTTGCTTAAGCGTCATGGGAAATGTTATTCCAGTTAAATTAAGCACAGTTGAATAGTGTGGATATGATGAGATCCTATCGGAGTGAACATTTGCAGGATATAGCGCTGATGTTATTGCCCACACGAAGCACGCTTCATCATTATTTTTCTCATTAATCACGATAACACCTTCCCTAATTCTACCTACGAATGCTGTTTTTATTTCTTCCCACTTAACAAAATCACTGCTTTTTACTCGTTGATTAATTCCTCCAACTCGTTGGGGAGCTTTGATTAACACTCTCAACGATTTTTTTGATCAATACAGCTGTTAAAATGTCGTTTTCTAGCATTCATATTACACTTCGGAAATGCTGCTTGATATTTACGAATGTTTCTGTTGCACTCTTTAATAATATTGTTTTTATTCACAAAATTTGTATCACGTAAACACTTCAACACATCTTCTCGGAATTTCTTAATTAATGAAAAACTTTCATCAAAAAAATCATATGGGAAGACACCCTTGCGTGTAAGAAGTTTGATAGTGTCATCATCCAATCCCTGCCATACTGATCTTGTAGTGTTTAGTTTATCCATCAACAGCAATGATGATAACTTATTTAAAGATTCTGCCATAAAACGGAAGGAATCGATGAATCTGAATTTTATGTGACTGCCTTCCATGTGCTTGGTGAACGAGACATATCTTTCCTTGTTCATTGGTTAGAGATCAACTTTTCCTGGGAAAGATGTAGCTATATCCTTAATAATGAAGTGAGCATCATATCCGAATAAATTGTGAAAAATGACTGGAACTATGGAGCAATCTTGATACATGAGATTGCATTCATTGTGCGCTGGCCCTCGGTATCTTCCTGTTAAAAGAAATTATGAAAAATGAATTGAATTATGATTCTCAGTATTTACCTGTTAAGTACCAATGGTCTCGGACTCGTTCCTCATCAGCTGAAAACGGTTTTTCACATACTTATATGGCAGCAAGTACTTTCCATATGCGAACGCCGTTCCTCTTTAGTCAGGGGCAGCATGGGCCTGATGTTCAGGTTTTCCTGTACAGCTATGCAGGCAATTTTTTGAAATTCTAATGCAAGCCATTGCTGACAATTCTTTCCTCGATATGCTCGGTAATATGAGAGCTGAGCATCATGTTTGCAGTGGAAATATAGCCCTATGCTATGAACTTCATGCTCCTGGATTCGCTGTGTATTTTGATCGTTTCCCTGAATCAGCTTCAATATTGACTCAAGATCTGCATACACACAGAACGGGACTGGATTCTTATGGTTATAATTCTTATATTCAAGCCATTTATTTTCCTCTTAGGGAAACATAATCCTGCAATCTTTTTGTTTCTCGCATTCGGGAGTGTGTGATGTTAGTTTTTCTTCAGAGTAAAAGTAGAGCAAACATCTGTCGCATATATACTTTCTGCTCTTTTTTTTTGAAGTTTGTTTATATACAAGGCGTGAAAGATCTTTAATCAAGCAGAAATGATATCTGCCAGCATCGTTATCGTCATAATCATGATCATCGTCATCATCATCATCCATATGATCATCATCCTGGACATAGTCATCTTGCAGCATTAAGAGATTTACATGTCGCTCCATCCTGTGTTTTGTAAGTCTAACTGGAACTGTGGTGAAGGAACGCTCTTTCTCTAGGATGAATACGTTTATTGATATATCGTTCTGGTCTTCAAATTGCGGTATTTGCTTAAGCGTCATGGGAAATGTTATTCCAGTTAAATTAAGCACTATTGAGTAATGTGGATATGATGAGATCCTGTCGGAGTGAACATTTGCAGGATATAGCGCTGATGTTATTGCCCACGCGAAGCGTGCTTCATCATTTGTTTTCTCATTAATGCAAGCTTGCTTTAAAGCAATCTCCTTCGGCAGAGGTATATAAAATGATCCCCGAGTCGGTTCAAACTTGTTGATATGCACCGCTAAAAGTATTACAGAATGCAGTGCCCAACCACTATCTTACTCTTGAAACTCTTCTAGCTGAGTGAGTATAGGGTCGTATATATTTAATTTATACCACTCATTCAAATTATCCTCCACACAGATTGGGGCAGTTCTTGCTTGGAAATTCTTAATGTCTTTAATAACTTCATTATCACCAGTTTCTTTAATAAACTCGCCGCAAAACGTTGTAGAAACTTTAATATGATATTGTTATTTTAATGTATTCTTAATGCGCCGAGCAAGTAATTTGGAAGCATCTTGCATAAATAGCTTAGGATCTAGGTGGCTTATATTCACGATAACACCTGCCCTAATTCTACCTACGAATGCTGTTTTTATTTCTTCCCACTTAACAAAATCACTGCTTATTACTCGTTGATTAATTCCTCCACCTCGTTGGGGAGCTTTGATTAACACTCTCAACGATTTTATTTGATCAATACAGCTGTCCAAATGTCGTTTTCTAGCATTCGTATACACTTCCGAAATGCTGCTTGATATTTACGAATATTTCTGTTGCACTCTTTAATAATATTGTTTTTATTCACAAAATTTGCATCACTTAAACACTTCAACACATCTTCTCGCAATTTCTTAATTACTGAAAAACTTTCATTTACTACTGTGATAGACATTTTTAATTTTCTTATTCAATACTAACACTTTGAATCACTTAGATTGACTGGTGCTCCCCAAGAGTTTGCTTGCGCTTTTATAGCAACGGTTTGTAAACATGAATGATCCTGCTGCTAGAATAAACATTGCACAGGATGAATTCCAACGAATTTGCTGAGATGATATCGAATTTGCTGAGATGATATCGAATTACACGATAAAAAATCATTCAAATTAATTTAATTACTTTATTCTGCTGGTCGAATTTGCAAGAAAGGAATAAATGTGCTGATATTGCTTAAATTTGTTTACAACAGGATGTGAAATTTTGTTTACGAATTCCAATGAAACGTTTCGATCAGTAAAATTCTTGGAATTGGGCTGTTTGTGGTATCAAATTACATGAATCATTCAGCTTAATGTGCTGATATTGAAAATTTGCTTTAAGCAGGATTAAACTTGTTTTGGAATCATGACTATAAACTGAGGAACTGAAAATCAAGTGTTGATATTACCTATATTGGTTTACTTTATTCTCTTAAAATGATGAAATTACATATAGAAAGATTGTTGGAATGTAGAAAGATTTTATTGAAATAATCAAGTGTTGATATTACCTAAATTTGTTTACTTTATTCTACTCGAGCTGATAGCAAAATTACGTGAAAAAAAGATTAGAGGATTGGTCTGTTGTTCCGAATTTGATTATGATAATATCTAGTGTTTATATAAGAGTTCGAATCATTTGTATTGCAGCTGCAAACTATACTCGAGCTGATAGCAAACTTACGTGAAAAAAGATTAGAGGATTGGTCTGTTGTTCTAAATTTGATTATGATAATATCTAGTGTTTATATAAGAGTTCGAATCATTTGTATTGCAGCTGAAAACTATATGAATTTGCTTACAAGAAGTGTGATGATATTAAATTACATATTGATGCTTTATAAAAATGAAATATTTGCAAGATTTTGCAAACGCATTATTTTTTTATCAAGATATGCATAGAAGAAGTTCAAATTATCTAAAGAGTTTAGCTCATTCTGAATGGAATTCCGAAAAGTCAAGATGTCAGAAGTAAGTTGCCCTGAAATTTATTAAAATATTTTTTTAATAATTAATTTTTTTTCTCCAAATACAGCAACAGCAGAAACAACAACAACAACAGCAGCAGCAGAGCCAGCAGCAGCAGCAACAGAGCCAGCAGCAGCAGCAGCAGAGCCAACAGCAGCAGCAGCAGAGCCACCAGCAGCAGCAGAGCCAGCAGCGTCGCGAGGCTGTGAGTAATTTGTTTATTATAATTTTATAAATATATTAATTTGCTATAACTCCTAGTTGATTCATGGGCTGAATATGTTGAGAGGGTCACTATATAGAAGCGAGGGCTTCTATAATGACCTCTCCATAACATTTTCAGCGATTAAGAGGACCATGAAGGCCGAAAAAGTCAGACTGCGGGCTGCGAAAGCTGAGAAAAAAAATGAGCTACGCCAAATTGAAGGAAAATTGGCGAAGTTAAAAAAAAATTTGTGTGGTTAGAAAATTTGGAAATTTTATTGAAGACTAAGTGAAAAAGACTAAATTGAAAAAAAGGTGAAAAAAAAGTAAAAAAAAAAATTATAATATTATATTAAATTAAGAAGTAATAATAATTATAATTATAATAATAATAATATATAACAAATAACAGTATTAACAAATAAATAAAAATTAATAGGTTCCCATCATTATATTGTTTTATTTCATTATTACATATATCCATTTCTCTAGAAAACAACAACAAATCTAGGTACTTATCTACAACTTCCGCTCCGCAAAACCAAGGTGATATCAGAAAACAACAAAAAACCAAAGCGATTTCAAAACAGCAAAAAAAATCAATGTGATGTCATGCTGATTTCTACAGTTTCCTTGCTAAGAAACAGCAAAAACAGTAAGAAAACAGCAAAACCAAGGTGACGTCATGCTGATATCTACATCTTCTCCGCTAAGAAATTTATGCGCAACATTTTATGTGATGTCATGCAGATATCTGCAACATCTCCAGCTAAGAAATCTTCAAGCAAGAAAACAGCAGAACCAAGGCGACATCACGAGGTCATGCTGATATCTAAAACTTCCACTCTAAAGAAAACCGCAAAACCAAGGCATGCTGCTAGTACCGACCAGCAAAATCAATGCGACGTCATGCTGATATCAAAAACTTCCACTCTAATAAAAGAAAACAGCAAAACCATGGCATGCTGCTAGTACCGGCCAGCAAAAGCAATGCGACGTGATCCTGATATCTACAATTTCCTTGCTAAGAAATCTTCAAGTAAGAAAACAGCAAAACCAAGGTGACGTCATGCTGATATCTACATCTTCTCCGCTAAGAAATTTATGCGCAACATTTTATGTGACGGCATGCAAATATCTACAACTTCTCCAGCTAAGAAATCTTCAAGCAAGAAAACAGCAGAACCAAGGCGACATCACGAGGTCATGCTGATATCTAAAACTTCCACTCTAAAGAAAACAGCAAATCCAAGGCATGCTGCTAGTATCCGCAAATGCAGCCCAGGCAACCTCACAATGATGTATGTAAGACCCAATGGTTCATCCAAGACATAATCCAGTACAGTCAAAAGCCGATGGTGGATCCAGTACAGTCAAGAGCCAATGGAGCATCCAAGGCATAAACCGGTACCATCAATACACAAACCCACATTATGGACTCAAGCCACCTAGCGACGGTGGTACCATCAGATGTGTGGGTGAGGTGATCTCGTATCCTCAAAACTCGAGATGAAAAATGTTGATGTCAACTTAGAGGCTACGAGTCTGAGATGAAAAATAAGCGAACTCCAGAAATAAAATCGAAATCCTATGCTATTTCCCTATGCTGGAGAGTGATAAAAGTGGTCTCATCCTCAAAGTGGTCTCATCCCCAAAGTGGTCTAATCCCCAAAGTGGTCTCGTATCCCCAAGACTCGAGATGAACAATAAGCGAACTTCAGAAACAAATTCGAACTCCTATGCTATTTGCCTATGCTGGAGAGCGCTAAAAGTGTTCTCGTATCCCCCAAATTGGTCTCGTATCCCCAACATCCAAGACATAAGCCCATACAGCCAAGGCCCGAACCCACATTTAGCATGGACTCAACCCACCTAGCGACGGTGGCGCCATCTGTGGCGAAATCCTGGAAGCTAAAAAAGTGGTCTGGTGCCCCCATAGAAGTGAGTAGTGGAAGTTGTATGGGAGCTATGAATAAGTAGTAAAATCCTAATATTTATCCTTGATATTTATCTCCTCTAAAGTATCGCCCGAATGGTGGAGTATGAAGGAAAAAATTGTTGGTAATTCTCCAAGTCCGTAATGAAGATCGTAGTAGGGGGTTTAGGGTAGGTACTGTAAATTATGTATTAAGTTAAAAGTTTTGATGGATGGCATTTGGTATTTATCTCCTCGAAATAGTGTTGTACGAGTATCATGAAGGTCGGAAAAAAGTTGATAATGCTTCAAGCTCAATAGTGAAGACCTCGATGTTGAGAGTGGGCACTTGGAATGATATAATTCTAGTAAGATATGGAAGTATTATTTATTCATCTTTAAATCTAACCATGAAAGTAGGTTGGGATTTGATTAAATTAAAAGTTTTGATGAAAGCAGGTTGAGTTATTATATTAATATAGTATTATCTCGGATGGCAACTTTTCTCCCAATCAGAGTTGATTCTTTATTTTAATAGAATAAAGGAACACTTGGCAGCACAAATTTACAAGCACAGCTTGGAGTTTGTGCTGCGCAGCCAATCACGCTGGCTAAGGGAGGGCGAATCACCAACCGAGTGCTTCTTCCAACCAAGTACTTCTGCCAGGCAACTAGACGATTTACTGTTTGAAAAGCTGTTAAGCTCTTATGAGACCTATTTGAAAAGCTGTTATGCTGTTATCAGACCTGTTTGAAAGGCTGTTAAACTGTTATCAGACCTGTTTAAAAGCTGTTAAGCTGTTATCAGACCTGTTTGAAAAGCTGCTAAGCTGTTATCAGACCTGTTTAAAAACTGTTAAGCTGTTATTCGGGCTATTTCAAAAGTTGTTGAGCTGTTATCAGACCTGTTGAAAAGCAGTTAGGCTGTTATCAGAGCTGTTTAAAGAGCTGTTAAGCTGTTATCTGACCTGTTTGAAAAGTAGTTAAGCTGTTATCAGACCTGTTGAAAAGCAGTTAGGCTGTTATCAGAGCTGTTTAAAAAGCTGTTAAGCTGTTATCTGACCTGTTTGAAAAGTTGTTAAGCTGTTATCAGACCTGTTTACAAGCTGTTATCAGACCTGTTTACAAGCTGTTATCAGACCTGTTTACAAGCTGTTATCAGACCTGTTTGAAAAGCTGTTAAGCTTAACAGCTTGTAAACATGTCTGATAACAGCTAAACAGCTTTTCAAACAGGTCTGATAGCAGCTTAACAGCCTTTCATACAGGTCTGATAACAGCATATCAGCTTTTAAAATAGGTCTGATAAGAGCTTAACAGCTTTTCAAACAGTAAATCGTCTAGTTCCCTGGCAGAAGTACTTGGTTGGAAGAAGGACTCGGTTGGAGATTCGCCTTCCCTCAGCCAGCGTGATTGGCTGCGCAGCACAAACTCCAAGCTGTGCTTGTAAATTTGTGCTGCCAAGTGTTCCTTTATTCTAATAAAATAAAGAATCAACTCCGATTGGGAGAGGTTGCCATCCGAGATTATACTATATTAATATAATAACTCAACCTTCTTTCATCGAAACTTTTAATTTAATTAACTCCCAAATTACTTTCATGGTTAGATTTACAGATGAATAAATAATACTTCCATGTCCTACTAGAATTATATCATTCCAAATACCCACTCTCAACATCGAGGTCTTCACTATTGAACTTGAAGCATTATCAACTTTTTTCCCACCTTCCTGATACTCGTACAACACCATTTCGAGGAGATAAATACCAAATACCGTCCATCAAAACTTTTAACTTAATACATAACTTACAGTTCCTACCCAAAACCCCCTGCTATGATCTTCATTACGGACTTGGAGAATAGTCAACAATTTATACTCCACCATTCGGGCGATACTTTAGAGGAGATAAATATCAAGCGAGAGTAGGATTTTACTGCTTATTCATAGCTCCCATACAACTACCACTACTCACCTCTGACAATATATCATACTACATTAATATCATAATACAGCGTTCTTCTATCAAAGCTTTAAATCTAACCCCCTCTCAACTTAATGGTAAGTAAACAATATACCTGCCTCAATAGTATATCAGCTTCATGTGAACTATTTTTTAGATATAGGAGTCAATCAAATCTCTTAACAGCATAGCTGCTTGATTTATAAAAAAAATCTGCTACCTTCATATGCTCACCACAAGATGAAATTATGAACATGAAATCAACACGTTCTTATCTAGTCCCCGAGTCAACTGAAAGAAAACATACTTGCTGGAGGCTAAAAGTATAGACCTTAAGATTTAAAGGTCAACTAATAACACTCTCCTCTTCCACGCTCTTCACTGAAGCTTTCATATCCTACTACATTAATATTATGTCAAAAACCATCCATCAAAACTTTCAATTTAATCCACAACTTACAGCACCCACTCTCAACCTCCACCACGGTCTTGAAGAACTCTCAGTTTTTCTTCCTTCATATAACACTATTTGGATGATAATTTAGATAGATAAATATGAAGCGACCTTGTTGATAAGGTTTTTATTCCTTACTCACAGCTCCCAAACAACTTCCATTACTCATGTAAGACAAGATATCATACTACAATAATATCCTAACACCACCTTCTTTCATCAAAACATTTACGTAAACCCACTCTCAACCTAATGTTAAGAAAATAATATGATCACCCCAACAGTATGAAGATAAAATTATCATATTCTTATCAGCTTCATGTGAGCTATGATATCGGGGTCAATCAAATCTCATAACAGCGTGATTGATTGAGAAATTTTATTGAAAATAAAAAACAATTCGTCATAAAATGTAAGACTTTTCAATACAAACTCCTAGATACAAAAAAACATTAACCACTCAATTTGTCTGCTTTGCTCGGACATATTTGTTTACTGATGATATAAAACTACCAGCCGCCTGGCCACCTTTTCTAATGCTTTAATTTCCATTACTTCTAATGATTTCATGTGTCGTACCATCGCAAGCAGCCGTGATTTATTTTTACACATCAAATATCATAACATGATCACATAAAAGACACCTACAGACCACAACTGACGTTATAGATGTTGTTGTTGTTTTTTTCAGCAAACGAAATTTTCAATTATAACTTCCACTACTCATCCAAGACATCATATCCTACGGATTTATATCAGTTGTTGTTGTCAGCTAAAGTAATTGGGAATCTTACATTAAAAAACATAAATCGCTTAATTTGTTTACTTTACTCGGCTGCTGTGCGAATTATGTTTACATTATTCGAGTGCGAATTTGTGTAATTTACTGGACTGTGGGAATTTGTTTACGCAAGGAATCAAATTAGCAGCCTTCCACCTGGAGAGCAAAGTTAGGCATTTACTAATTTCCATTACGTATCTAAGTGAACATATCGACCAACATTCGCTCCAATCAGCTTTGCCTGATCTATTTTTAGATATATCATCACATGGCGCAATGTTTATAAAAGACACCTACAGATTAAGATCATCAAATCTTTAATCCACAACTTCGATTACAGTTGGTTTTGTTTTTTGTTTTTCAGCTACTCATATTAATTACACCTGAGAAGGTAAGATCGCTCATATCTCGAACCAAAGCCCGTAGAGGATTTCTGAAGAAAATTTTACCCCTAGTACTAATACTATTGACATGAACAAAAATATGAATTAGTATTAATACTTATTACACTAATTTTCTTAGGGAATTTCACATTTATTATCTACATAAATACACAGCTGCACACATCCATCCACGCCTCAGATAACGTTTCCTCAGCCACCCAGTAGCCCAGTCCAACATACCACAGACACTCATACTAAAGTAAACAACTAAAACCAAACTCAAGCTGACAAGTATACAGCCCCGATATAAATTCGGTTAGGGAATTTCACATCATTACTTAATACACATTCTACCCAAGCCTTGGTACAGGTAACATAGCCCAGTACAAGACACCTCAGGCAGTCCTAGTCGTAGCATCAGATATTGCCACTAAAGCTCTCAGCCAACCCCCAGTACCCAGACAAAGGAGGGGGCACCTCAAGGTCAAATTGTAGCCTTCAAGACCAGATCAAACTTAACCAGCAACCTCCACCAATAAAGATTCCCACCACTTCACAAATATTTAGAGCTACGATCCCGAGATGAATAATAAGCAAGCTCCAGAAACAAATTCAAAGACCTATGAGTAGTTGTTCTATGTGAGTTCTGGACCACTGTTTTAGCTTCCGGGATTTCGCCACAGATGCCGCCACCGTAGCTAGGTGGTTTGAGTCCATACTAAGTGTAGTTTTTGTCTTGGCTGTATTGGTTTGTGTCTTGGATACACCATTGTGTCTTGGATGCACCATTAACCGATACTACCGGGATGTGTCATATGGATTTGACTGCGCTCTGGCGGGATTAGCCGGTACTATCAGCATGTTCCGGTACTACGGTTTTCTTAGAAGATATGTGATGCACCCAAATGTAGGCTTTTTTATTATGATTTTTCTTGAGCGCCTAAATGTAGCCTTTTGGTTTTGAACTAATATTACTAATAATTAAAGTCAATAGTAGGAAATTTTTGTTCATACCGATGGATTCTAGATGGATGGTATGTGGGGGGGGGGGATAATAAAAATAATAAAAAATTAATAGGGAGGGGGTAATGAAATTTTCATCAGAAATCCTCTACGGGCTCTGGTTTTCGAAATATTAGCATATTAATAATTCAAGCTATTTTTGGGCTTTCTTGGATATGTGAAGTTTTTTGCTTCACTCTTGCCCACACGTGGCAGCACGCTAAGGTTTTGGGAAGTTTTTGGCATCATTTTTACCCACACGTGGCAGCATGCTATGGTTTTCTGTGCCCACACGTAGCCGCATGCTACGGTTTTTTTTTTGGATGTGTGGTGCGCCTGATAGGCTTTTGTTGTTTTCAAGTGTTACGTGTGGTTTTGAACTAATATTACTAATAATTAAAGTTAATAGTAGCAAATTTTTGTTCATGCCAATGGATTCTAGATGGGTGGTATGTGGGGGGGGGGGGGGGGGGGGGTAATAATGATAGGGAGGGGGGTAATGAAATTTTCATCAGAAATCCTCTACGGGCTCTCGTTTTCGAGATATTAGCATATTGTTGCGAGCGTGGCCTTTCGGTTCGTTATTTAAAACACAATATTAAATAATTAATATATAAGTTCTTTATTTCACTCTAATCATAAAATTCACAATTCCTCAATTGATCAACTCAACTCTAATTATCGCTAACACTTTACTTTCAATTATCGCAATCTAATTACACTCTTTCGCTTCTTTATTACTTTCGCTTGTTAACACTGTAACGTCTAAGACAAGACTCTTTTTCTGGCGATGACAACTGTTATATTTATACCCTAGAAACTCTCCGGATTATTCTGGAGTGTTCTATTCCAAAAGTTTCTTGACTATGCTATTTGTTCTATTCCTCAACTTTCCTGCAGATTTCATAATCGATTCTCCGAACGTGAAGTCGTTTACTCTCCGAACCTGAAGTTGTTTACTCTCCATTGCCAGTAGATGTCACCAGCTGTCTCTTTCTATTGGACGTAACAATATTAATAATTCAAGTTATTTTTGTTCATGGAAATGGATTCTAGGTGGTGTGGGGTGGGAGGGGGGACGAAATTTTCATCAGAGATCCTCTACGGGCACGCCATTTCTTGAGTAAGGTTACCTAGCGGCATTAGCCGGAACTATCAGCATGGCTTGGTTTTGCTGAGTTCTTTTATTAGCGCGGAAGTTCTAGTTATCAGCATGACCTAGCGGCATTAGCCGGAACTACCAGCATGCCTTGGTTTTGCTGTTTTCTTTTATTAGTGGGGAAGTGCTAGATATCAGCGTGACGTCATCTTGGTTTTGCTGTTTTCAAGTGCTGCACCAAAATAAGTTTTCTTAGCAGGGAAGTTGTAGATACAGCATCAATCGAATTTCACAACATCACCATGAAGAGATTCTAGAAGATGCCAGTGGGGGTTCTGGGTATCAAAGCTTTTACAGGATTCGAGTGCAAACGCCATTTCTTGAGTAAGGTTACCTATGCCTTGCTTGTGCTGTTTTCTTTTATTAGCGGGGTAGTTGTAGATATCAGCATGCGCGTCGGATTTTACAGGATTCGAGTACAGATGCCATTTTTTGAGTAAGGTTCCCAAGTGGAATTAGTGAGTACTACAGGCATTTAATGGTAGGTGACATGTTTCCCATCTAATGCCCTGATACAATTTAGCATATTCCATAATTTTGATTCGCGTGCAAACGCCATTTCTGGAGTAAAGTTTCCTAGTAGTTGAATTTATAATAAATAATTTATAGAAGGAAAGTTCATACGTTTTCTAATTAAAACAAACAAAATTCCTAAAATAATTTCACATTGTGTCAGAATATGGGATTCTAACACTAGCAGAAACTTGTGGCTTTTTTTTTTGTATTTACTTATTGTTTGGGATCGAGCTTGCATATCTTTGCTTTCCATTTTGGATGCTTCGACGGATAGTGCTAATTTGTGTCGTCGAATTTGCTACTCAAATTTTTTTGTAAAAGACGGTCCCTGATATTATTGTCTCGAATTCCGCGGATGAATTGCGATCGGAGATGTGTCACGATTGTAGATTTTTTGCAGTGCTTGCACGTAAAATTGCATTGGCTGGCAAGTTTCCTTAATTCGGCTTGGAAGGTTGAAATATATTCCCATTCATGCTGGACACGCATTGAAAATTTGTGTTGCTCTGAGAACTCACTGGGCTTATATTTTTGTTTTTGGTGGATGAGGTGCAGTTAAGCATGACAAGGTTTGACCAATTTTAGACCCAACAAAATTACGCAGCTCAAGATAATTTTCCACTCGTTGTAAATATATTTCAAAAGTTTAATTGTTCTCGTCGAACGGTTGTAATTGCAGTCCACGGCAATCATTTCCTGGTGTATCATGGTTTACCTGTAGTTGTTCCAATATTTGTGAAACTTTGCTGATTGCTTCCTCAATATTGGTGGTTAATATGTATGTATTGTGAGACGAATGTATATACGTATGATTTGTAAAAAAAAAGAAGGCATTTTCCGGATTTCACTGCTTGTTGTTCCGCTAGCTTGTATTTATGTTAAGTATATGTATGTAGCATGTGTTATAAACCTTTATTTTATGGAGAAAGAAGAATTTTAAGAACTTTTTATTTTTAACGATTCTAAATCAAATTTATAAATACAAGAAAAAAACAGTTCTTAAAATTCTTCTCCATCATTGACCGATTCTAAAAAGTGTAGGTTCGATTCCCGTCCGCGGGAAAAATAAATACTTTATTTTATGTCTCAGTGCACACTTTAATTATGTTATTTTTATCGACACAGTTAATTAAAATTTTTGTTTTTATTTTAGCCACTGATTGTTATTCATGTTCGTAAATAAAGAAAAATGTACTTTTTTGTACGTATGGTCTGTTTGCACTGTAAATGAAATGTGTTATTTTACCTCAGCCTTCAGCGCCTTCTTGCTGGTAGAATTTCTTCGCCTAGTTTATAAAATCCGACATCCTCGTCGCCAGTTTGTTGTGTATGTTGTTAATCCAATAATAACACCAATGTATGTTAATTCAATGTAATTTATTTAATAATTATTCAACTATGTTTTACCTTAAATTATAGCTACACGAAGTGACCTGATCAGAAATCCGTAATAGACTGCCCATTTGAATCTATACATCTAAGTGAAGCTCATAAGTACAAGAGCAAAGTGTTCCGTTGATATGTGTAGGTTATCTTGCATTCCCAGCAAACCAAATTTTTCGATTTCCTTTCGAAGTCGTAATATAATGTCGGAAAAATCTTTCGACTTCGGAATAGATTTCGGCCCGAGTTCATTTCGAAAAATATATGATGCGGTTGACACGACTTCGTAAGGGAAATTAGCTACGACTTCGATGAGAAAAGTCTGAATTATTTCTAAAAGCTTCTTTTCCCTTCAAAAGCTTTCATAACGTTTTTGGATCTCATTTCTGGGTGCCCTTATCACATTGATCGATGAAAACTAAAACGCTGAACCAAAAAACTTATTCCATTACCTTGCAACACCGAATATTTCCCATTAATCCTTTTATTTTGTTATTCTTTAATATTTCCAATCTTTTAATATAAGTTTAGTTGGAAATATTCGGTATTGCAGGGTAGCAAAATGAGTTTTTCGGTTCAGTGTTTTCGTTTTCGTCTAAGGATGTAACAACGGCACCCAGAAATGAGCTCCTACCCGTAAAAATCAAAGTAAAAATCATAGTACATTTTGTAAAAATATTTATACTTCATAAGTATTTCAAAAATATATTTACGGCTTATTATAACAGAAGTTTATTTTAGCTATACTTCAATCAGTCCAGTTAAAAAAATAATTATATTAGCCATAATGTTATTTTAATTGCAGGTACCAAAATATTCAGAGTAAGTATAGGAGTGTTTGAACATATAAATAACAGGTGCAATGAATTCATTGCAATATTTGAAAAGTTCCACAAAAACCAATGATAATCTACAATATATTATTACCAGCTGTTTCCGCATATCCTTATTTCCCTTTAAATTTGCTTCGTATTTGAAAAATTCAACCTTTCATTTAAGAGGGAATTCAAGAAAAATTCAAATGTGTTGCATTTTATTTTCATTGCCTCAAGAACCATATACATCTCTTTTCTGAGCGCTATTGATATATAGGATCTAATATTCCTTATATTTCTTTAATCTCTATGATTATATACATTGTTATGAGCGTGGTCTTAGTTCGTTATTTAAAACACAATATTTCGGATATAATTCAAAAGTTCTTTCTTTATTTAACTTTGCTGTTTACTCACACAAATTCACAAATAATTATCAAATCAACTCTCAAAAAGTTTACTTCGTTCACTTCACTGTCTGAAATAAGACTCTCCTCCTGGATGTGAGAAGCGCCGTATTTATACTCTACGAGTTATCCTAGAGCCTTCCTGAATGTTCCGTTCTCCGAACCCACAGTTTACTAAGGTGTCACAAACCTAAAGTTGTTTCTATTTCCAACAGATATCGCGTGTGTCGCTTTGTGGCGCGTAACATTACTCCCTCCTTAAAATTGTTCGTCTCAAACAGTAGGTGGTCCACTGTCTTGATGCTCGCAGTATTTACTCAAACGATCTAGGTGAACGATTTTCCGTTTGCGTCTGAATCCTGTATAGTACGTCTTTAATTCTAGTTACCACTGAATACGGTCCTTCGCACTGTTGTTGTAATTTTGGAGAACGTCCCTTACGTCGTTTCGGGTTGTACAGCCAAACAAGTCACCTTCATTAAATCCTGCTGAATTAGCTCGTAAGTCATAGCGGGTCTTCATCCGATCGGTATTTACCTAATTTTGCTCTCGTTCCCTCGTGCACATCAGCTAATCGTTGTCTAAGCTCCGATACATAGTCGTCTGGTAACTTTTGTTCGGCTCTGGGTGTACCAAACTTGAGGTCGGTTGGTAAACGCATCTCCCTTCCGAATACAACCTTAGCTGGAGTTTGTCCGGTCGTGTTATGAACAGCTGATCGATAAGCCATTAGGAACACGCGAATATGTCGATCCCAATCGCGTTGATAATAATCTACTACTTTCTTTAGATGCTCGATCAATGTTCTGTTGAAGCGCTCTACCATGCCATCAGATTGTGGATGCAGAGGAGTTGTCCTGGTTTTTCTTATTCCCAGCATTTTAGACATCTCCTGGAAGGTCCGTGATTCGAAGTTCCGTTCTTGTTCTGAATGAAGTTCCTGGTGTACACCAAATCTACTAACCCAAATCGTTATTACTTGATCCGCTTCTGTGGTAGACTCTTGATTAGAGAATGCATAAGCTTCAGGTCATTTACTGAAATAGTCAATAGCAACTAATATATAACGGTTACCGTTATCTGTTTCTGGAAAAGTCCAGCGATGTCTACGGGTATCCTTTCAAATAGGGCTCCTACATTATACTTATGCATTTCTGCTCTGCTTTTGTGTGGTGGTCCTTTGCAAGAGGCACAGATAGTGCATCTGCGGCACCATTCCTCAACATCCACTCGCACATGTAACCAATAAAACCTTTCACGTATTTTGCAAATTGTTTTATTCACCCCCAAATGTCCTCCAGATGATCCACTGTGCATTTCTTCTAGAACGTCTTTGACCTGGGATGCTGGCACGACTATCTGCATTGGGATTGACTCGCCGTTAGTTGATTCCCACGTGCGCTTTAATATACCACATTCGACGTGAAGAGAATTCCATTGAGCCCAGTAGTTCTTCAGTTTCTCACTCCTCTCCGAAATGTCCTTCCATTGTGATCTGTCCATATCTTCTTTCGAAGAAAGAATAGGCGATATGTTTGGGTCTTCTCGTTGTGCTGTTCGCAAGCTCTCGTCGTCCCAGCCTGTATATGGTTGCACCGTTATCAGCTTTATAGTAGTGATTTTGCTTATTTCTATTCCACCCGAACGCTATGTTTGCAGTCAACTTTGCATGGACGTCGTGAAAGGGCGACTGCATTTCCATGGAAACGTCCTCTTTGCTGTTGGATTTCAGAGCCATAAGTTTGAAGATGCTCTATCCATCTCGCCAGTTGCCCCTTAGGGTTCTTAAACTGCAAAAGCACTGCATGCTCAGTGCGGAGGATAAATTTCTGCCCGTAGGGATATTTATGGAAATGCTTGGTTGAATTTACTATGGTAAGTAGCTCTTTAATTGTAGCACAATAATTTCTCTCTGATTTTGAAAGTGCTTTGCTAAAATAAGCTACTGGCACTTCTTGACCATCCTCCTCCTGTGAAAGCATTGCACCAATACCTACATTGCTGGCATCCGTGTCCAATATAAAAGTTTTCCCCAGCTTTGGATAGTGACGCACTGGAGTTCCACAGAGGTGTTGCTTCAAATTTGCAAAACTGTCGTTACATTTATATGAAGATATGAACGGTTTCCTTTTTTTTGTAAGTTGTTGTCGGCTTCTTGCTAAATCTGCAAGACCTTGTACGAATCGACTGTAGTGGGCAGCTAATCTAAGAAAACTCCTTAATTGATGTTTGTCCTTTGGAACAGGCCAATCTTTGACAGCTCTTATCTTCTCTGCCACAGTTCTTACTCCTTGTGATGAAACTATGTGCCCCAAATCTTTTACTTCATTTTTCGAATAGTGCGCATTTATTCGTACTGAGTTTCAGTTTCGCGTCTCTCAGTCTTTGAAGTACGTCCCGTAAGTGGTTTTTGTTCCTCGTATTTCCTTCCGATCACAATTATATCATCTAAGTAGACAAGACATGTTTTCCAGGTTAATCCTCGCAAAAACACATTCCATGTGTTGTTCGAATGTGGCTGGAGCATTACATAATCCAAATGGCATAACTTTGAATTGCCATAAGCCACTTCCAGCTGAGAAAGCAGTTTTGTGTTGGTCCTCGGGATGTATTTCCACGTGCCAGTAACCGCTCTTCAAATCCGATGTGGAAAACCATTGGTCTCCGGAAAGGGTGTCCAATATGTCATCAATCCTTGGTAACGGACAGCTATCCTTTCTTGTTACATTATTTAGGTGGCGGTAATCAACACAGGATCGGGTGATGCCTTCCCTTTTCCTGACCAAAACAACTGGCGATGTCCAAAGGCTGTTAGATTCCTCAATTATACCTTGTTCCTTCATGGAATTTATCATATCTGCAACTTCTGGTTGTTTGGATAATGATAGTCTTCGTGGTGGTCGCCGAATGGGCTTAGAATCTCCTGTATTGATCTGATACTGGACAAGATTTATTTCACCGAATTCATCATCATTCATTGCAAATAATTCCGAAAATTTATCGATCCTCTCTTTGGCATCGTTGTATTGCTGTTCATTTAAGGCACTAGATAAAAAAGGTTTCTGAACCTGTTGAGTAGTGGCTGGTATACGTATTACCTCCTTAATATTACTACCATTTTGCAAATTAACAATCTGATAAACGGGTTCACAATTTCCAATTATAGCACCTTCTTTTAGTTGTACCTCATTTTCGGATGTGTTAAGCACTCTGCCTGGAATTAATGTTACGCCTTCTGCCTTCACTAAGGTCTTACCAATGATGATGTTCGATGTTACTTTTGTAGGGTTAGGCTCCACCAGATAGAATCGACAGGCCCCGATGTCATTAGAGCATGCAGAGAGAGTAATATTTTCACAGACGATCGTCCTTATTTGCGAAGGATAACCTGCTCCTACTCCTGGTCTCATAGGAATTTCTATTTTGCCATATTTGAGGATCCGTTCGCCGACATCCAGATTTATTTTATATGTGGTCATGAAATCTACTCTAAGAATGCATTCACATTCACACATTCACACATTCACATGATATCTGACACCAGGAAAGTGTGAGGAACTAGTAGTTCGCCTAGTTGAACATCCAAAGTAATTTCTCCAAAAACTTGTGCTGCTGTTCCAGTTGCTGTTCTTAGTAAATATTTGGTAGTGCTGTGAAGCCACTTGTTTTTGACGAGATCTGCTCTAATAATTGATCTCGAAGCCGCAGTGTCGATAGTGATTGCGCAGCCATTTTTCCCTACACTTCCATATATAACGAGACTGCTATTATTTCTCTGCAACTGGGCTACCTGAATGATGATTTCGGGGCTGCCCACTGTACCAACCAACTTCTGCCCCCAAAGTTGGTTTTTACATGTTTTCCGACTGCTCAACAGGAGAGCTGATGCGGCTAGTCGTTGTTTCATTTCTAGTCTCTCCACGAATAGCTTGCTCCCTGGCTCCACATCTTTGGCATACTTTTCTGTTCTGGTCTTCTTATGATTCCATTCGTCGGCGTTTTCTGCAGTCCCTTTGGAGGTGTCCGGGTCTATTACAATTCCAGCATCGAAGAATACCACTTTACGGAGTGCTCTCTGCTGACTGCATTCTGTCGCAAGTACATTCCTCAACCGAAATTGCTCTCACTCTTACTACACTCCAAGAAGCTTCTCTAGCAGATTCGTTGCTAATGTATAGGCTAGTGCTTCTGCTGTTGACTTCTTTCATGCTAGCCTTAGTGCTTGTTGTAAATTTTGATCTGCAATAGCGTTCACAAATGCTTCTGTTGCCACTTCATTAAGGAATTCTGCATTTACGCTAGAGTATGAAATATAAGCTAATCTTTTCACATCAGCCTGCAGCTGTTGCAGTGATTCGCCATGCTTCTGAATCCTGTTGTGTCAATGCAAGCGATATACTTGCTGCTTGTGTTCATCTCCATAACGTAATTCTATCGCCTGTACTAATGAAGTGTAATCACGTTGCCTGTCAATCGATATAGTTTGTAATAGCTCTGACGATGGACCCCGAAGTGCTTATACCAGAGCTGTAGCTTTGTCTGCATCATTCAATCCTTTTACTTCGGAAGGTGCCCCGAATTGGCTCTTGAAAATATGCCACGAATTTTGCCCATCATTTATTGGAGGTTTAATTCTGCCTGCACCGGATGTTTCAGTTCCTTTATGCCGAGGTTGTCGATGCTTCATCTTCTCCAAATCTGCTTTAAAGTTGCAAAGCTTCTCCGTAACATTTTGTTGTACTTCCGACACTTGTTGTTGAACTTCTAGCGCTTCCTGCTGGATTCCTTCAATTTTCACATTTTGTTCGTCTAATGAATTTTTAAGAAAATCCTTCTGTTCATCCAAACAGGTTTCTAGACAATTCTGCAAAGAACTCTTTTGTTCATCCTAACGGGCTTGCAGAGAATTCTTTTGTTCTTCTATACGGGTTTCAAGAGAATTCTTTTGCTCTTCAAAACATGCTTGCAGAGAATTCCTTTTTTCCACAAGAGCATTCTTTTGTTCCTCCAAGAGAGATTGCTTTTGATCCGCAAGAGCATGCTTTGGTTCCTCAAGAGCATTGTTTTTTTCCTCCAAGACAGATTGATTTTGTTCCTCAAGAACATGCTTCTGTTCCTCAAGAGCATTCTTTTGTTCCTCCAAGAGAGATTGCTTTTGTTTCTCAAGAGCATTCTTCATCTGTAGGGCTGAAAGCTCCATTCTGGTCATTAAGGTACCCAAAAGCTGTTCCATGTTCATCGCAGGCTCTTCTTCAACTTCAACTTTTCATCCAAAAACAAATGCCTCTGGATTCTTTTCTTCCTTTATCAAGGCTTGTCTAAGTCGCTCGACTAGAACATTCTGTAGACCTGTCGTTTACAATGACCGCTTCCCCAACTCCACTTTCAATTCCTGTATGCGAAGCTCCTCTTGTTTGCGTCCCATTCTTGCGTCTTTTGTAATTCACTCACAGTTTAATATAAAATTATCTTCCGGAATTATTACACACGATTTCACAAAATCACTCTTTGAATTACAAAGTCAAATGCCACCACTTTATTCCGCGATTTTATTTTACTTCTGACACCAGTTGTTACGAGCGTGGCCTTAGTTCGTTATTTAAAACACAATATTTCGGATATAATTCAAAAGTTCTTTCCTAATTTAACTTTGCTGTTTACTCTCACAAATTCACATATAATTATCAAATCAACTCTTTATAGTTATCGCTAGTACTGTACTTCTAATTATCGGAATCCAAATAGTTTACTTCGTTCACTACACTGAATGAAATAAGACTCGCCTGCTGGATGTGAGAACCGCCGTATTTATACTCTACGAGTTATCCTAGAACCTTCCTGAATATTCCGTTCTCCGAACCCACAGTTTACTAAGGTGGCACTAACTTAAAGTTGTTTCTATTTCCAACAGATGTCGCGTGTGTCGGTTTGTAACGTGTAACAATATACATATATGTAATTGATATGAAAATTTATATTTCAGTGCGTTGAAAATGAAATTACAAACTTAGTATACCCTATGACATTTCATCTAGCGTATATAAATATATCAGAACAGGGGAAAACATCGATATTGACTGTACACAGTCAAGTCAGTGAAATTCAATGAAGCAACATTTTTTTTATTTAAGTTCTCTGAATGTACATTGGACTTGGAATGCGAAAAATAACAATAAAGAAAACAGTACATTTTCAAATTTGCAATCACAATCAGCCATTCAAAAATTAAAAGTGCGTACACCTTTACTATTCTGGATAAAACTAATTCTTTATATAAGGTTTACAAACTTACGTTTTTTGTTGTTGTACATATACTCCACTTTAGAGCTTTTACTATTTATTTATTTAACTTTAAAAACTTGATCACACTGAACCGCACTGGGCCGCACTAGAAGAAATCACAATTCGTAATGCTGTGCGCTTCAATTCCGTAAAATTTTGAACGTGCTTAACTGCACATTGTGCTATTTCGATATAGTTCCGGGAACCGTAAAAATGCATCATATTTCGATTTCTTCATGATTTCGTAACGAAAGTTCGAAAGAAATTGTTTCGTAAATGTTACGAATATTCGCACTTCCTACGTCATCACGAACTCGTAAAGAACCATCGGAAGCGAAGCTTTGTTTCCTTCTTCAGTTTTCCGAAGACTTTCAGATATGTCTGAAGTTCGGAAAGTTGGGTTTGCTGGATAGCGAGCAAGAAAAATAACAATTTTCACAACACTTTAAGGTGCAATAAGAGCTATTTTTGTAGCTTCCATCAAGTCTTTTGGCTTTCTGATTTTTAAAACCTTTCCTGCATTTCATACTGGTTGTCCGAATGTGTTCTGACGTTTATTTCTAGCCTCTAGACCCATCCCCAGTTTAATTTTAGCCTTCATTGCGTTTTTTATAAGCCAGGCGTTGGCACGTTCACTCAATTTTGCGTCCGTAGATTTTGCGTGCTGCCAGGCTTTTTAGCTAATATTCTATCAGCTATATGTCGATCACTTGTGTCTTTATACTGCGAGTATGCTATATTGACTTCCTTGCAGACTGCGTCCAATGGATTAATGACCGGATCTCCTCTCGCCAATCTTTGTTGTAACTTTGTTCCTGGCCCACAGTACTGGTATCCCGGTAGATGTAATTCTACAGGTAATTGATCCGGCATCTTATAAGGTCCGCTGATACTGTTGAAATGTAATATATAGGATTCCTGTTCCAATATTCGGTTCATTAAATAACAAGAAACTTTACCTCTTCTTTCTATTTTTAAGGCGTTTTAGCTCTGTATTGAACCATGGCGGTATTGTTTTAGAGATCCGCTGGCGCTCACGGGGAATATGACAAGCGAATAAATCGAAAAAGATTAAAGAATATTTTTTGGAACAACGTTGTTTATTTTGCTTTATTTCTAGGAAGGCGCTCAGACGGTACAAATAATTTAGTAAAAGCACCAGGAGGCCAAAGTAAGGGGTCCAATAACTTGTGCTGCATATCTGCTGATACAGTTAGGAGAAAGGATGCAACCGGTTTAGACCTTTTGCTGATTTTTCGACAAGAAATACCATCAGTCGCAATATTTTTGGACTTCATGTACTTCGATATGTCCTCGCACATCGTTTCTGGACAGAGACGGGTGACGAAACATTCGGTTTAGGTACCATTCTCAAAGAGGCATCAATACCATTTCCTAAAGAGGACTGAGATGAAGTACCATTCGCTACTGTGGAAGGCTCCCTCCTTTCAGTCGCAATTGCACGCTTCCGGGATCGTTTATTACGGATGCTTTGTTTACGGATTGGCTTGGAATACTCCACAGGAATAGGAGCATTCCTATTCACACCCAAGTCAAGTGGTACGGAAGAAGCGGATGCGGCAACGTGAGAAAACAGAGCAGATATGTTAGCCTGCCGGCACTTATCGTTATTGTATAAAGTGTCGAAGGATTTGGCCAACGGAAGCGGCACGTGCGAAGCCCGGACAGCATTCTTACCTACAGATAACTCCGTCTGACCACCTGCAGAGGTCGTTGTCGTAAGGGATTTTTGGCTACTAAGATTAGTGCCCAAGATGGCGAATGCATTTTGGGCCGCTATGAGTTCACTTCTTAAGCTTGAAGCGGAAGAAGGAAGATTTAAAATATTAGCCGGAACCATTGTGCGAGGATCAAATTGTGTTCTGACTTCATCTGCAATATCACCCATTATCACCCTTGTAGCAGCGAGATCGTCGGAAATAATGTTAAGTTTCGTATGTAGTGGAGAGGAAGCGGATTCTTGACCAAACAAGTTCTCAATATAGCTAGGAATATCATTAATATATGTTTTCAGGTCGTTCAAGTGATTGTTTAAACTTAACGACAACTTTTTGTAGTGTTTCGGATGTGTGGAGACATCCATGAAGTTCCTGCTGCATGATGCCGCAAACGTACGTAGATCAGAGTCTGAAGACTTTGATTTGCCATCATTTAAACAGTTGTGTAAACAATCCAATTTGGATTCAAGTGCATCAATCCTATGATGTAGAGAGGCAGAATTGTTCGAATTGTTAGAAGCCGTAGTTAGTTTATCGACTTTATAAGACAGCTAATTAAGAGCCTGAGAAAAAGATGAAAAGTCGGAGGATTGTACTGTTTGCATCACGTTTAGAGAATTTAGATTATTGGTCAGGTTGTCAGTGTTGTTTAGATTTCCTGCAAATGACCATTATTACATTTTACTGCCATTCAAATATGCGATATCAAAATTTCCCTACATTCAGAGCAAAAGTAGGAGAAAATATTTGAAGACTCAAGCAGTGACTTAGCAGAGAGGTGGCTAAAATTGGAGAAACCCACGCAAGCATAATCAAAAGATCTGCCACAAATTCCTTGGCATTTGATTAGAGCAAGATTACTATCAGTTAACTGACAATTATTATAACAGCAACCGTCCATGCTTCTAATCAACATGCAGCAAATAAATAAAAAATCGAGAAAGGTTCCGGTACAAGCAAAGCTTAATAATGTAAAAATATGCGATTATGGTTGTCCAGAGATTTTGGAACAACAATACTGATTGAAATCTTCGTGACGAGGGGGGTTGCGACAATACTAAGCTGACAGTATTAAAAAATAAAAAATATGGCTTGGAGATATTCCTCTGAAACTGTTGTTTTCTTGGATTAGTTTAGAATCTTTTTTGCGATGCCTAAGAAAAACATTGATCGCATTTATTGGGATGATCCAAATGAATAAGTGGATAAGCTGCGCTTTCAAATGGCCTCAAAACACGTTGGAGACAATAATCACAGCTTTAAAATTGTATCTTTCTTGGATGAGCTGCGAGAAGCAGATATTATAGTTTAAATACTACTCCATTACCATACTTCTACTCAATCTACAGATGATCCTTGACAAGTTTGGACGTTTCTCTACGCGTGTGCATCTTGGGGAAACAGATGAACGTGGACCTCCAGCACCAATACGAGTGCGGAGTCCAGCCGTTGAATAAAGAGCTCAGGAACCAGCTGGCTCAAGGTCTAGCTGGAAAAGAAGGAGTGCGGGCTATCGGATTAAATTTAACGATAAAAGAAGATTATGATCGAAATTCAAAGTGTATCAAACTAGTTGGTGAACCCATTGAATACGATGATGCTACTACCAAAGACTATGTTGACAAGAAAATTAAAATAACTCTTGAAAAAATAAGAAAAATAGAGGTAAAAAGTCTAAGTCTATATATCAATAATGAAATCGCGAAAATTGAAAACTATCTATTTACTTCAGTAATAAAGATGGGGTCTATCAGAAATCAGTTTCATTTATACCTACGATGAGTAAGAAACAAGTGGTAAATGAGCTCCATTAACCGGTGAGGTTAAACAGCGTCGTGTGAGTATCAAAGAAATAGGTGACTTGTGGCAGGCAGACTTGGTTGAAATAGATCCCAACAAATATGTGAACAAGGGTTACTGCTTTCTACTGACAGTCATTGATACTGTTACGTGCAATAGAAAGAGACAACTGGTGACATCTACTGGCAATGGAGAGTAAACAACTTCAAGTTCGGAGAATCGATGATGGAATCTTCGGGAAGGTTCAGGAATAAGATAGTCAAGAATATTCTGGAATAGAACACTCCAGAATAATCTGGAGAGTTTTTAGGGTATAAATATAACAGTTGTCACCGCCAAAAGAAGAGTCTTGTCTTAGACGTTGCAGTGCTAACAAGCGAAAGTAATAAACGGGCAAAAGTGTTGTAATTGGATTGCGATAATTGAAAATACAGTATTAGTGATAATTAAAGTTGAGTTGATTAATTGAAGGATAATGAATTGTATAAGATTACAAGTGAAATAAAGAACTTGTATATTAAATACTTATTATTGTGTTTAAAATTACGAACCAAGGGACGTGCCCACAACAATACCTTCTCCAAATACGCATGGGCAATTCCAATTAAAAGAAAAACTGGTGTTTAGCGCTTAAAACCATGCAGGCAGTGAATCTTTCACCACCGACTATTTTCTTATTCGCATATATTGACCGAATTCTGAAGATTAATTTAAAAATCAGGATGGCACCGAGGAAGTGTAAAAACAAAAGAACTTCGGGAAGGATCTGAAGTTAGATCTCATTTTTAATTACTGCTAAAAAAGCATAGTACACTCATCACTGGTCAGTTATACCAACATTATTAAGGGATTCAAAGAAGTTAAGTACCCAAGATCATCGCTAGTTAAATGCAAGGGGTTAGTAGTAACTGCAGGATTTTACTACAGCAAATAAATCAAAGTTAAAGTGAAGTTATATGGCATCAAATTCTAAACATACAGCCGCATAAATCAAGTGAATTTGGAAACATGAAGAATGCTGCGTACTTGTAGAAAGTACATTATCAGATCAATTTAGAGAGAGCAAGTCTATTTCTTTATGTATAGGTAGACTCTTGATATAATCGGGAGAACTCCATCGTACAAATAGTAATACACAAAAATATCTAGCAAGTTAACGGTACAGGGGTCAATAAGAAAGGGCATAGGAAAGGAAAAGCCTCCATCACGGCTAGGAAACAGTGAACTTTACATTACATTCGTATAAGCTAAAATATGAAGCATAGCTTGACAATCCGTTCTACCCAACATCCCGCTATTGGAAATACATTAAAAAAATCCCGTAAAGAGCAGCATGACAACGAAAAAGAGGGCTTCGTCTAGCCCACGGATATGGTCTAGCTTTTAGTAGCCTCGCGATAAGATGGCAACGGACCACAGTCATCAAGAAACAGACTGGAGCAATAACAGTAGTATTAGGGTTATAATGTGTTGTAAAGTATGAAATCAGTCAACAAGAGTAAACAAAGAATCGAAATGACAATAAAAATATAAAACAAGCAGAAATGCTTGACCAAAAGAAGAATTTGTAAAACACGCAAATTCTGCCCTGCAAGTAAAACTTTTTTGATCGTAAGAATTCGCATGCCTGACGTCATCGCTCTACTCGATATCATTGCTTTGGTATGAATCAATATAAACTGTAAGCAAGCGCTAGCGTAGCAGTGAAATTCTTTGAGCGTAATATTGCACTCTCAGCAATAATTTTGCTCGAGGAATTCGTACCATATCTGATATTGATATTGAGTTTATATGACGCTAATTTTGTACATAAAGGCGGTGCTTGAAAGAATAAAATTAGATGAAGGAGATTTCTCGCCTTAACAGACTGAAATTTATTGAAAATAATTCGATAATTTTCTCACCGTATTATTATGAAAGAAACCGTGACTTCACGTGAGCAGCGTTTTTTTTTTAATAAATCTGGTGCATTTCACATACATAATTTATTTCCGGTTGCGCTTTAATCTGATGCGCTTTTATATTACTTCATTCATAACGAGGTATGAATGATTGACACAAAAGTGATTACATACAGATCTGTATGTATGTCAATTGTATTTTTCTTTTTGTTTATTCGAGTTTTAGCTTTTGAAATGAATTACAAACTTTAGTTGTAATCTTGGTATCATATTTCTTTTACGGAGATGTACATATGATTTATATGCAATTACATGCTTTAATGATGCATGATTACAGATATGCATTAAAATTTATTGAAATTATTTTCAATAAATTTCAGTCTATTAAGACGAGAAATCTCCTTCGTATAATTTCTAGTTGGTTTAAGAAATTAATGTAAATAGCTTATTTAGCAATAATTAGCGATTATAAATAAGGTAGCATTAAGAAAGCAATTAGGAATAAAGTTTTGACCATTGAACGGTAAAGACAAGGGCTTATTCTTCAGAGCGCAGCGGCAATTAGCCAGGTGCTCCCCTACCATAAGATATAGAGGCTTTTTAGCCAAATATCGTCAACATTAAGATATTGAAGCACTCCAGCCAAATATCAAGGATTGAGGCATTCAGCCAGATCCGCTTTCATGAATATTGAGGCGATACGCCATATATTCGGCAGAGTGAATAATTAATTAAAATCATAAATAGAATATTGGATATCGGCGAATACGCCAATCCATTGGCAACCAGCGTGAAGGCAAACTTAACATGGCGACCCTGCCCATAAACGAGATGGAATCAGCAACATCAGCAGAAATAAAGCAATGGATAGCTGAAATCAATAACAAATTCAATAAATTGTACGACACACTCAACTAGGGATTGAAAGAAGAATTAAAAAAGAACCTACGAGCCGGACCTAGGCCGATTTCTATCGAAAAGTATAGACTGAAGTACAAAACAGAAAGCCAGACTGTAGCAGTGAAGCAGCCAGAGGAGGATAAACCGTCAAAGAACCCACGAGGAGGAAAATTGGTAAAGCAGCGACAACGTGTAGCTGAGCTAAAGCGGTTGAAAAACACAACTGTAGGGAAATTTGGAGCAAAAGCAGTAAAAGAATTAGAAGAATTGAAAGAAATTCAAAAGATTGCAAAGAAAAAGAGAAATAGAAATGTGAGATACAAAGTCCCAACAGGGTGTTGTTAACTGCAACACAGAAGAAGTGATGGAAAATCAGACAGTAGTTTATATAATCTTAGGCATAGTAATTAGTATATTGATTTTTAAATTGAATAGTCATTATAAGAAATATGTAAAAAAAAAAAAATAAGTTAGGACAATAAATGTATAGAACAGAATGTTTCTTTCATTATATAAAATTCTTGATTATGGTAGCAGCGTTGGTCAGCGGTAATATACACTAATAAGGGTTTCACTGATGGAATTTGATTTGCTAATAGAACTCTTAGGAAATTTAAAAAAGAGTCAAGGTAGGAAATATACTGCAAATTACATTGAAATAAAAAATAAGGAAATCAACGAAGTCTGGCTGGAGATAAAAAAAAATATTACTGATAAAGTAAAATTAGAAGAAGCAAAAAGAAAATTTGAGGAATTAAAAAATAAAATAAGTGTCTATTTCATTCCCAAAGAATCATTGGAAAGTTCTGACGAGATTACGCAAGAGACAATGGCATCATTTGATATTGCGACTGCAACAAAAATAATACCGGAGTTTGATGGTGATTTTAAGACACTATCAAATTTTCTTGGTCTAGATGAATTCTAAAAAGAATCGCTAAAAGCCGATCAAGTGCGATTTATAACAACGGTAAAACTATCTGATAGAGTGAAGAACAGACTTTTGTCGGAAAGCGCACCAACAAAAATATCAGAATTAAAAGTAAATTTACAAAAAACATACAAAATAAATAAAAATCCACTGAAAATACACAGTGATACAACAACGCAATCAAAGTGTTAATACTTTCGCTTCAAGAATAGAAGCATTAATAGCATCATTAAATGACATTCAAATAACGGAACAAGGAGAAAATAATTGAGCACTGACCGTGAACATGAATGATCAATTAGGCTTAAGTTCATTTAAAAATGGCATTACAAATCAATTCTCATATCAGCAAGGCCAAGCAAACTATCAGAAGCCATAACCATCACTACAGAAAATCACTGATAGTCCAAAACAGACAAATATGTATCACTACAAACAACACTTCAACGGTGCTAACAGATACAACAACAACAAATATCATAAAGAGAGTTACATGAACAAGAATGGGAACTATAATAAGAATTACAATAGCAACTTTAATAGACATGAGAATAACAATTTCAAAAATAGATATGGAAATAATAGGAGAAACTATAGCAGCAGGAATGGCGATAATAGATACAATAAAGGTTACAATAATAAATGGGACAGAGAATCGGAAAACTTAGCTATCCCCGGAAAACAGACAACCGGGGGAAACATACTAAGAAGATAATACATCTAAAACAAGAAAACAATTACACAAACTACATAAATATATATACAAAAGAAAGCAAGTTCCCGATGACATTTCTAATTGACACAGGAGCAGATATATCAATACTGAAAAGTAACCTCGCAGAAAATAAAAAAATAGATATAGATGAATCGTGTAAAATAAATGGAATTACTAATAAGACAATAACTACCCACGGAGTTACAGAGTTAGAATTGTCAAGAGAAGATATCATCATAACACATAAATTTCATATAATTGATGAGCAAATAAACTTAACTACGAATGGGGTGTTAGGGCGTGATTTTCGGATTAAGTATCATTGTAATATAGATTACGAAACATACGCATTAACTATAAGATCAAACATGAGGGATATAACGTTACCAATAAATATGGACATAAAAACAGTCAATAATATCACGATACCACCTAGATCAGAGATAATAACACCGATTGATATTGAGATAAACAAAGACAGTCTGATCTGTGGAAAAGAAAGAAAAAAGGGATTTTTGTAGCAAATGCGGTAATACCGGCAAAGGGCATAAAACACATACCTAAGAGTTCTGAACACGACTGAAGAACAAGTTACTATAACAAAGGCTCACATATACACGCAACCACTCAAAAATTATTATATTGGAATAGAATCTAATAAGAATTGCAATATTGCCTATCACAACAAAGCCAAAACAAATAATTCAAGATTCGAAAAGGTTAGAAAACAGATAAATATAGATAGCTTATGCCCGAAAGCAAAATAATCAATACTAAACATCCGTGAGAAGTTCGAAAATGTCTTTCATATAGATGGAGCACCACTAACCGTCAATAATTTCTACGAACAACGAATTTCGGTTATAGATAAAACACCCGTCTACACAAAAAACTATAGACTGCCAAATTCACAGCTTGATGAAATAAATACGCAAGTACAGAAACTTCAAGAGGAAGGTATTATTGAACCATCAATAAGTCCTTACAACTCACCATTACTAATTGTACCTAAGAAAGACCTCGGAAGGACAAAAGAAATGGCGACTGGTTGTAGATTTTAGACCTCTCAATAAAAAGGTTGTCAACGATAAATTTCCCTTAAAAAGACTTGATTATTGGATAAATTAGGTCGAGCGAAATACTTTTCAACTCTCGATATGACTAGCTCATTTCACCAAATTCCATTACATCCAAAATGAAGACAGTTGACAGCATTTCCAACAAACACAGGACACTATCCATTGACGACATTACCTTTTGGGTTAAAAATCTCAAATAATAGCTTCCAACGAATGCTATCAATAGCACTAAGTGGCCTAGAAACCACAGCATTCCTATATGTAGGCGATATAATAATATTTGGTTCTAAATTTGACGATCACAACAACAATCTAATAAAAGTACTAGAAAGATTGCAGAAGTACAACTTAAAGCTAAATGCGAGTAAAGAAAAGAAATAGAAAAAGAAATACGAAAGCATTAAAAATTATCCTGAGCCCCAGAACTCGGACGAGGTGCGAAGATTTGTAGCATTCTGCAACTATTATAGATGATTTGTACAAAATTTTGCAGAGATCGCAAAACCACTAACTGAAGTTCTAAAAAAGGACAAAATATTACATTGGTCTAAGGATTGCAAGAAATCATTTGATCTATTAAAGTATAAATTAATATCCCCACCAGTACTAAGTTATCCCAATTTCAGTGAAGTATTCATTTTAACAACTGATGCATCTAGCTATGCATTAGGAGCAGTACTCTCGGAAGGCGAAATTGGACGAGATAAACCGATAACCTATGCAAGCAAGTCGCTTAATAAACATGAATTGAACAAGCCAATAATAGAAAAAGAACTCTTAGCGATCCACTGGGGAATACAGCATTTTAGCCCATATTTATTTGGAAGAAAATTCATAGCGTATACGGACCACCACCACTAGTAAGCTTATTCACGCACAAAAACCCATCATCAAAATTGACGAGAATAAGAATTGATCTCATGGATTATGATTTCGAAATTATCTGTAAACAAGGTAAAATGAACACCAATGCCGGCGCATTATCAAGAATAAAACTAGAATCCAAGGACCTGATAGCAATGATGCCGAAAAATTATGTCAATGTAATTACAAGAAACATGCAGAAAAAGCAAAATATGCAGTATTATAATAAGGAGGGCAAGAGTAGTGAGAACTGTGCAAGTACCTTAAATTCGAACAAGAAGTTTGATCACCTTTACGTTTGGAACAGTACATCAATATCTGACATAAGCGATATTAAAAAACTCGAGTTAACATTTAAAGATAAAAAACGCGCGCAACTTAAGACACACAATGATAACAAAAAGCTGCATGAATGAATATAAAGAGATGGAAATAAAAATCTCGAAAGATAAAATAATTGCAGTGTATTGATAAATCTTTACCAGAGTTAAAATTGGTTCTGAGGAAATTACTACTCGCTAGCGAATAATCATGAATTATTTGATATTATCGACGTCGAAAAATTAAGAAATATTTTGAAGGAATTCCATAAAGAAACAAAACATTGTGTTGATATAATTCTATATACACCTCCTAAAAGAATAGTAGAAAAAGATGAAATGCACAGATTGATAGAAGAATACCATAACTCACTAATTGGTGGACACTGCGGCATAAGAAGATGCATTGCTATATTAAAACAAAAATACACTTGGAAAAATACCACTTCGACCATCTGTAAATTTCAGATATATTCTAACTCTGCAATGTGAGCTATCTAGGTTTGTAGAAGCATTCCTAATAGAAACCAAGCATGCAAGGACTGTGGCGAAAACCGTAGTAGTAAAATTCATATTAAAAAAACTCAAAACCGATATGGGTACAGAATTTTGTAATCAGCTAATGAGCAACCTATGTGATCTTTTACAAATACAAAAAGCAACATCAGCCCCATTTCATCATGAGAGCCTAGGTTCAATCGAGAGAAACCATAGAGTTTTAAATGACTATATAATGACGATTTCGAGCAAGAAAATTGGTGTGAGATATTACCCTATTATACTTACAGCTATAATACCACGCCACATACTACTACAAACTATACACCTTTTGAGCTAATTTTTGGAAAGTTAAATTCATTAAAATAAATGATTATGTATATATAAAAGTAGGTAATAAAGTAAAATTACAACAACCATATAAAGGACCATATAGAATAATTAGGCAAGATAATGTAAATAGCTATGTAGTTATAAATGGAAAAGAAACTAAAGTACACAATAATAATTTGAAATTATGTAAACATAAAATTTAGATAATTGTAGATACATATAGATATACATAGCAAAATATTGAAAAGTAGTAAATAAGATATGGAAATATGTAACAAAGTATCAAGAAGAAAGAAAATTGATCGAATGTGAGCTAACATATAATTTAATTTAACTTTCGTTAGAGAAATTAAAATTACATCAATCTTTTAAGGATGGGGATGTAATGCATATCTGTAATCATACATCATTAAAGCATGTAATTCCATATAAATCATATGCACATCTCCGTAAAATAAATATGATACCAAGATTACAACTAAAGTTTGTAATTCATTTCAAAAGCTAAAACTCGAATAAACAAAAATGAAAATACAATTGACATACATACAGATTTGTATGTAGTCACTTTTGTGTCAATCATTCATACCTCGTTGTGAATGAAGTTATATAAAAGCGCATCAGATTACAGCGCAAGCGGAAATAACTTATGTATGTGCAATGCACCAAATTTATTAATGGCAACAAAAAACGCTGCTCGCTTGAGGTCACCGTTTCTTTCATAATGATACGGTGAGAAAGTTATCGAATGTAGGTAGCTTTAAGAAATTAATATAAAGAGCTTATTTAGCAATAATTAGCGATTATAAATAAGGTAGCATTAATAAAGAAATTAAGAATAAAGTTTTGACTATTGATCGGTAAAGACAAGGGCTTATTCTTCAGAGCTCAGCGGCAATTAGCCAGGTGCTCCCCTACCATAAGATATAGAAGCTTTTTAGCCAGATATCTTCAACATTAAGATATTGAGGCACTCCAGCCAAATATCAAGCTAGGATTGAGGCATTCAACCAGATCCACAGGTAAACGTTATTTCTTTGCCTTTCATGTATATTGAGGCGATACGCCATATATTCGGCATAGTGAATAATTAATTTAAATCATGAATAGAATATTGGATATCGGCGAATACGCCAATCCATTGGCAACCAGCGTGAAGGCAAACTTAACCAAATTTACAAAATGCATTTTAAGTGCAAAAAAATTATTGAACTTTTCGACCCAGCGATCAGACAGGTCTCATCGGTATGGTTATCTCTGATCGTCTACCATAGAAGTTCAATGTTGGAGGTCACACCAAAATTAGAATCAATCGATCGACCAAGGTGATTATTTCTCATAACAATATCGGCATACTCTGAAATTCTAAACCGTATCGGCATACTTTGCTTTATTCACGCAAGAGCGGCATACTCTGTCATTTCAATATTACATCGGCATACTCTGCCATATCTATAGAACACCGCTATACTCTGCCCCTTTTGTGCAAATATCGGCATGTTCTGCTATTTCCTCAAATATCGGCGTTCTCCCCCAGATCAAACAGCGGCCCTTTAGCCATGCGAGTAATTCTCTGCAAAAGTGACATCAAAATTCTTTCGAAAAATTTGTTATCAAAAGAAATTAAAAAATGTTTTGACATCATAATCCACGACCGGCCTCAAGACGCATTACAATGTATTACTTGTCTTTGTAAAAATAGAGCAATAGAAAAGTCAATAGATTTTAGCAGATAATATGAATCAAAGAGGAAATATTTTATAAAGAGGGAAAATTTTGTTAAGCAAAATACGAGCTTAAAAATTATTACTGAAAATAGGAGAAAATAAAACACATGTAATCAGAAAGAAACGATAGAAGGCAGAAAGATATCAAAACAGAGAAATAAGGAAATAAAAGAAAGAAGTTAAAGTGAAACTTGTAAAGAAAAGAGAAATATTTTATAATTTGCTAAATGGTTGAGAATTAAAAGCAAAAGTTAAAAGATACGAATATGTTATAAGCAACGAATATGTCCAAACCAAATTAATTTATTAAGACAATGGAAAAGAAATTAAATATGAAATGATGTAAATTAAAAAAAGTAAGAAAAGAAAATAAGAAAGAAAGTAAATATGAAAAGAAACTATAAGAGAAATTGAATGTGCGAAGAAAATAGAAAAGAGAAATGAAATGTAAAATGAATAACAACCGTAAGAACTGTAATATAGAAAAAAAAATTTGTTATGACAATGGATGAAAGCAAAGGTAAGGCTCAAAGAAAATATGAAATCTTAGAAAGAATCTAAACCGAACGAATTTTAAAAGGCTTTTAGTTAAGACTGTTGCACTCTCCAGATCTAGCTCCCAGCGCAAACTAGTTTTTCCAAGGGGGAGGGATGTTATGGCCCAATATACGGAAGATTTTTCCAACAGCCAAGGGCAATTTCTGGTAAAATAATCAGCGATTGCTAAACATTATCTCGGAAGGCATTGTTCTGCACCCGTCAGTTATTTTGCTGCGTTGTGAGAAAAGATTACTTCCGAATATGGGGGCGTAAAAGACCTATGACTGGTCTGGAAAATGCCGGTTAGTTATTAAGTCATTTGCCCGGTAAAACACCAAGTTATTCGGGAGTTTTATACGTTTTATTAATTATTTGATTTTGTTGTGTAAATGCTTAGGGGCACGACATAGGTCCAACACTACAACCAATATTATGGCCCATAAGCCTACGATGGCGTCCATATAAGTATGTATTGACAGCCGACATCGACAAAATGTATACGATGATACATATAAATCCAAACCATCAAGACTACCAAAGAATTATATGGAGAAATTTCCCAGAAGAGCCCAAAAGAGCCCATAAGAGTTTTTGGATTGACAACTGTCACGTTTGAAACAGCAACAGTGCTGGCTACTCAAACACTCCACTAACTGGCCAATGACGAGGAACACAATTCTGTCACTCGCCGCTCAAGTATAAGAACAGATCTCTACTTTGATGACCAGTTGAATGGAGCACATGAAATTAGTACAAGCTTCTCACTTCGACAAGAACTCATTAGCACACTAAGCAGAGGTCGATTTAACCTAAGAATGTGGACAGGAATTATCTTAGATTTAGTAGCTAATATTCCAGTAACAGATATCGAAGTGAAGACAATCTCAAGCTTATCAGAAAAGGAGACTATAAAAACCCTAAGGCTGCTATGGAACCGTATGACGGATGAGTTTAGCTTACCAACAAGCCAACAGTAGCAAGGAATAACTGCACAAAACAAGACATTCTGTCAGAAGCAGCAACCTTATTTGATCCACTTGGATATTTAGCCCCATGCGTCATCATCACAAAAATGATAATACAAAAACAATGGCTAGCTGGATACTCTTGGGATGAACAATTACCAACTACGTTATTTCAGGAGCGAATTAAATATTGAGAAAGCCTGCGAAAGGTGAAATGTACAAAACTCTCCAGATGGATAAATTTCTCACCAAGAATAAAAAATATAAAACTTCAACATCTAATAACGTCCAAAGCCAAGGTCGCTCCCAAAAAGATAACATCCTTTCCAAAATTAGACTTATGTGGAGCTCTCATCATATATTGCCTTCTCAAACAGATACAAAGGACCATGAAGCTGGTAGATGCATCAACCACAGCGTGGTGTAACTCAGAAATCACATTGGATAGGAAACAAATCAATCCAACACGGTGGAACCCCTTCTAGCCAATTGAGTGGCAGAAATCCAGCAGAATGGCCATCCACAACTGTATAGGTTTGTCCCAACAAAGGACAATCCAGCAAACTGCACCAGTCGAGGATTATATCTCAACTGCACAATCACGAACTATGGTGGAAAAGTCTACTTTACTCAGCAATATGCTGACAGCTGGCCACAATAATAAGTCCGTGATAATTGTCTTGAACTTGAGTTACGAAAAATCGAGATACAACAATGTTTTTATATATATATGACCCGCACTCAGAACTTGAAATTACTTAATTCGAAACTAGACGCTAACTGCCCTCACCAACTGACCAAGCCAGATATTTATTTTTTGTTGTAATCTTCCCGCGGGAATCCTGCCCAGGTGAAATTGCATATCAATAGCAACGACAGAAGGTCGTTGTGATTTCTTCGTTCAAGCAGCTGTGGTATCAGTGACTAAGCAGCTGGCGCTAGCATAACCTAGCCTTACGATGCAATGTGTATATCAGCCCCAACTGCATAGTCAGATGTGCAACGCGCCCAGTTGTTGAGTTAATTTGTAAACAACCGATGAGCTCTGATACTCACCGGGCGAGGTGATTATTTAACACTCAGTGGCTGCTTAGCAAATTTTCCCTTAGCTTTTGCTTACTTTAGGTAATGTGTTACAATAATTGGGCCACAACATCCCTACCCACTTTGAAAAATTAATATCTGATGAATTGATTTGAACTAACTTAACTCAGCTCACTTAACTTTCCAATGGAAATACTGATCTTCTCTAAAATAAAATATATACAATTCAAAAGATTTTTACCAGGCTACATTGCTTTAGAAGCTTAGTACCTACTAAGTGTTTACTATTTTCAACTTATTAACATGACTCTTTCCTTGACCTTATATTGTTTTCTTTTGTTGCAGTTGTTTTTTCTTAATAATTGTATGTATTTCCTTTATACTAACAACTGTATTTATTTTTCTTTTTTACATATTAAAATCTCAATTCAATTTTTTATATATTCGTTGTTTTAAATTATTTATTATGTACGGGTCTTACAAATATACTATACTTACAAATATACATGAATTTCTTAGGTTGCCATTTACTTATAGAAACAAATTATTTGACGCTATTCCAACTGAACTAATTGCTTCATATGGTGGTAGGTAGGTGGTTTGTGGGTAGGTTGGCTGATGTGGGGATGACCAATTCAATGCCGTTGTTGATTTCTTTATCTTCTGGCGGTTGTTCGAGCTCGTTCCCCACTGTGGGGTTGATTTCAGTATCGTAGGTTGAGTTCACAGTCCGCAGCGCTCATCCGATTTTGTTTCCACTTCCACCTTCTCATGTGCATCAAGACTCCAATGATTAGTGTCAAACTGATAATACCCAAGCACCATGTGATGGATGTGGCTACTATATGAAAATTGTGAGTTCGGATTTGCTGTCTGCTACTCTCCTCTTGCTCGTTGTCACTCCGAACCCTCTTGATGTTGACTTCGTCAGTTTTCCAAGCCTGATGGAAATTATGCGCCGCCAATAAGCGTATCTCGTGCTTTTCTAATTTAGGCGTATCTGATTTCTTCGATCCTGTTCGTAGTGTTATGCTGTTCTAAGTTGGTAGCTTCGACCGCACTGGCTGCCAGAGAACTTGATTACTGCGAGATTCATTCTTAGATGTTTTCAGCAAGTCTACCATCTGCAAATGACAGTGGTCTGCAATCGTCATAACACCCATTGACGAGAGTTCTCCTATCGGGGTTGGCAAATTCTGGCAGTTTCATGTCACCATTTGGACTAAACGGTCCCATTTGGGCACGGTCTTCTCCTAGCATGCTCCTGCGTTGACGTTGAAGCTGCGGCATAAGTTGAGTACGCAGTTATCACCAATAGCTGTAATGATGGGACCTAGCTGTTGGCACGGAGTCTGTGGATGATCTGCTGTAGCTAACAGCTGCTGACATTCACAATATTGCGGGTAGTTTAGCAGTGTGTACTGTCGCTGCTGATTGTTTGCTGCAACGAATTCGGCATCCAGATCATATATGTATATGGTAGCCATTCTGGTGCAATGCTCTCGGAAACGTATATAGTTTGTACAGGTCGAATAAAACACTCTGTGGTTGGGGGATTTCTACCCTGAGCAAAATTTTCTGATCTGCCTCAATAGCTTGTCTCTTTTCAATCTGGATCCGTTGTTGGAAATCTTGGAATTTTTCATCCAAATCCACTTCCCTAGTAACGTTTGCCATTATATCAGATATTTCTGTTGCGTGAATTACAGCAGGGTGTAGTTTTCCTGCATTCAACGACACCACAATATTTGTCAAGGTCTCCTGAATATCGCTAATTTTTTGCAACTGAATTGTCATTAGTCGGCCTGATCCATTGTTCTAAAAGGTGTTTTAATAAGGGTCCCTGCTCCAAAAAAAAAATAAAAGCATTTCGTGTAATGGAATACTTCCCCATGCATATGACGGTTAAGGTCTTCATTCTGTCATTCAATTCTGGACACCTAGCTTCTTATTTCTCTGCTTAAGGTGCTGCAATTGTTTGCAAATTTCAATTCTTTTGCTAAATCAGGCATTTTCAGTTTAGTTAGAATCGATCGTCCAATACTTGCTGTAGAAGTTCACCTTTCCCACCCTCTCGAATAGTACCCCGTTTACGTTATTGGTTTGATGCTGTAGTCGGCATTATCTGCATACACTGGTGTCATACTAATCAACATTACTACAATAAGCCTTTCCATTTTAGCTCTCCTAACTTGTACGTATATTTCCTAATTTAATAGCTACCTTCCCAATATCTAAAATAAAACTTGTCCTAATTAAATAGTTCCCCTTTTTATATGTTTTAATTGTTATTTTTTATTTATTTTTCTTCTTTTCTTCTTTACTACAAATCTTGATTTATCTGTGCCTTTTCTGTAAAAACTTCTTACTCTCTACCTTTAAACCTCTTGTTTATTCTTTCTTCTTTCCTTTAAAACCTCTGGTGTTTGCTTTTAGTCTCCCATTTATTTTTCTTCTTTCTTTCGGTGGGATAGCTGCGAATAGCTCGTCGGACCAGGGTTTCGTAAAAATGAAACTCCTTCAGTTACAATGTAAATAAAAATAATTATTTATTTAACAAAATAGCCTACCATTTAAACAGCTAACTTAATGTAGTTCTCTTTATCGCCCATACTATAGAATATGTAGAGGTAAGGGGACCTTCACACGGCTTACCACTATGAGAATAATTCTGGACTTAACACTAAAGAGACTAATTCTTACAAATTCAATATATATCCTAGATCTATGTATCCTATACTGAAAACTAGGTAGTGGTAAGGGGCCTCCACATGGCTTACCACTATGCAAATAATTCTGAACTTAACACTATAATAACCTGAGAAGGAGACGAGGTGACGTAACAAGAGAATACTTCCGGAGGCTGGATATTTCACACTGACCTCGCTATTTTTAGAAGAGATACGGGGATTTCTCACATGACGTACCTATCTCTTAGTTCTAATAAACTTGGCAGCGGATACAGGGGATAGTGCGGGGATTTCTCACGCGACGTACAAGAGATATGTTAAGGCGGGATAGTTCACGTTAACCTTAACACAACGGGTGAGGACGAATGGTACAGCTAAAAATCACACGACGTACCAGGGAAATGTTAAGGCGGGATAGTTCACTTTACTTTAACACAACGGATGAGGACGGCTGGTACGAGGAAAAATCACACGACGTATCAGGGAAGTGTTAAGGCGGGATAGTTCACGCTTACCTTAGCACAACGGATGAGGACGGAAGGTACGGGGAATAATTACAAGACGTACCAAGGAAATGTTAAGGCGGGATAGTTCACGCTAACCTTAACACAACGGATGAGGACGAATGGTACGGCTAAAAATCACACGACGTACCAAGGAAATGTTAAGGCGGGATAGTTCACTTTACCTTAGCACAACGGATGAGGTCGGCTGGTACGGGGAAAAATCACACGACGTATCAGGGAAGTGTTAAGGCGGGATAGTTCACGCTACTTAAACACAACGGATTAGGACGGATGGTACGGGGAATAATAACACGACGTACCAGGGAAATGCTAAGGCGGGATAGTTCACGCTACCTTAACAAAACGGATTAGGACGGATGGTATGGGGAATAATCACGCGACGTACCAGGGAAATGTTAAGCCGGGACAGTTCACGCTAACCTTAACAAAAAGGATGAGGACGGATGGTACGTGGAAAAATCACACGACGTACCAAGTAATTATTTAGAAAATGCACGGGGATTACTCACACGGCGTGCTAGGTTTTCACTAGTGCGGGAATTTCACGCTTCACTAGTAAACCCAGTAAAATTGTCTGGTCACCTGACTCGTCGATCTCGCTGACCAGACTGATTTCTCTGGGCGAATAGCGTGCTTTATATAGCCGGGGTCCGAGCTTCTCAGTGGCTGAGTGCCTGATGCTTCTACTGCCGTAAGTATAAAAGAGCATGCAAGCTCTTTTGATAAGCTTTTCTTATCCTTGACTAGTACATGTGCTGGCGTGCTGATTATACAGCCTGTGACTATGGCAGTTTGTTTCAGTTAAATAACCCAGTGGCTGGCAAACATAATTTAATTCGCTAGACGTCGGGCCCATACGGTACCAAAAGGAGTCATCACTCGGCACTCCAGTCCCTTGGGTTGGAGCACCTGGAGCCGGCGACGGGCTGCTGCGAAAACCTTTTCTGGATATTTGATAGTGTGGGTTTCTGGGGTTTCTTCGTGGTGGTCGCCGAATGGGCTTAGGATCTCCTGTATTGATCCGATACTGAACAAGATTTATTTCACCGAATTCATCATCATTCATTGCAAATAATTCCGAAAATTTATCGATCCTCTCTTTGGCATCGTTGTATTGCTGTTCATTTAAGGCACTAGATAAAAAAGGTTTCTGAACCTGTTGAGTAGTGGCTGGTATACGTATTACCTCCTTAATATTACTACCATTTTGCAAATTAACAATCTGATAAACGGGTTGACAATTTCCAATTATAGCACCTTCTTTTAGTTGTACCTCATTTTCGGATGTGTTAAGCACTCTGCCTGGAATTAATGTTACGCCTTCTGCCTTCACTAAGGTCTTACCAATGATGATGTTCGATGTTACTTTTGTACGCTAGAGTATGAAATATAAGCTAATCTTTTCACATCAGCCTGCAGCTGTTGCAGTGATTCGCCATGCTTCTGAATCCTGTTGTGTAAATGCAGAATTCCTTAATGAAGTGGCAACAGAAGCATTTGTGAACGCTATTGCAGATCAAAATTTACAACAAGCACTAAAGCTAGCAGGAAAGAAGTCAACAGCAGAAGCACTAGCCTATACATTAGCTACGAATCTGCTAGACAAGCTTCTTGGAGTGTAGTACGAGTGAGAGCAATTTCGGTGGAGGAATGTACTTGCGACAGAATGCAGTCATCAGAGAGCACTCCGTAAAGTGGTATTCTTCGATGCTGGAATTGTAATAGACCCGGACACCTCCAAAGGGACTGCAGAAAACGCCGACGAATGGAATCATAAGAAGACCAGAACAGAAAAGTATGCCAAAGATGTGGAGCCAGGGAGCAAGCTATTCGTGGAGAGACTAGAAATGAAACAACGACTAGCCGCATCAGTTCTCCTGTTGAGCAGTCGGAAAACATGTAAAAACTCAGTTGCAGAGAAATAATAGCAGTCTCGTTATATATGGAAGTGTAGGGAAAAATGGCTGCGCAATCACTATCGACACTGAGGCTTCGAGATCAATTATTAGAGCAGATCTCGTCAAAAACAAGTGGCTTCACAGCACTACCAAATATTTACTAAGAAAAGCAACTGGAACAGCAGCACAAGTTTTTGGAGAAATTACTTTGGATGTTCAACTAGGCGAACTACTAGTTCCTCACACTTTCCTGGTGTCAGATATCATGGGTGAATGAATTCTTAGAGTAGATTTCATGACCACATATAAAATAAATCTAGATGTCGGCGAACGGATCCTCAAATATGGCAAAATAGAAATTCCTATGAGACCAGGAGTAGGGGCAGATTATCCTTCGCAAATAAGGACGATCGTCTGTGAAAATAATACTCTCTCTGCATGCTCTAATGACATCGGGGCCTGTCGATTCTATCTGGTGGAGCCTAACCCTACAAAAGTAACATCGAACATCATCATTGGTAAGACCTTAGTGAAGGCACAAGGCGTAACATTAATTCCAGGCAGAGTGCTTAACATATCCGAAAATGAGGTACAACTAAAAGAAGGTGCTATAATTGGAAATTGTGAACCCGTTTATCAGATTGTTAATTTGCAAAATGGTAGTAATATTAAGGAGGTAATACGTATACCAGCCACTACTCAACAGGTTCAGAAACCTTTTTTATCTAGTGCCTTAAATGAACAGCAATACAACGATGCCAAAGAGAGGATCGATAAATTTTCGGAATTATTTGCAATGAATGATGATGAATTCGGTGAAATAAATCTTGTTCAGTATCGGATCAATACAGGAGATCCTAAGCCCATTCGGCGACCACCACGAAGAAACCCCAGAAACCCACACTATCAAATATCCAGAAAAGGTTTTCGCAGCAGCCCGTCGCCGGCTCCAGGTGCTCCAACCCAAGGGACTGGAGTGCCGAGTGATGACTCCTTTTGGTACCGTACGGGCCCGACGTCTAGCGAATTAAATTATGTTTGCCAGCCACTGGGTTATTTAACTGAAACAAACTGCCATAGTCACAGGCTGTATAATCAGCACGCCAGCACATGTACTAGTCAAGGATAAAAAAAGCTTATCAAAAGAGCTTGCATGCTCTTTTATACTTACGGCAGTAGAAGCATCAGGCACTCAGCCACTGAGAAGCTCGGACCCCGGCTATATAAAGCACGCCATTCGCCCACAGAAATCAGTCTGGTCAGCGAGATCGACGAGTCAGGTGACCAGACAATTTTACTGGGTTTACTAGTGAAGCGTGAAATTCCCGCACTAGTGAAAACCTAGCACGCCGTGTGAGTAATCCCCGTGCATTTTCTTAATAATTACTTGGTACGTCGTGTGATTTTTCCCCGTACCATCCGTCCTCATCCTTTTTGTTAAGGTTAGCGTGAACTGTCCCGGCTTAGCATTTCCCTGGTACGTCGCGTGATTATTCCCCGTACCATCCGTCCTAATCCGTTTTGTTAAGGTAGCGTGAGCTATCCCGCCTTAGCATTTCCCTGGTACGTCGTGTTATTATTCCCCGTACCATCCGTCCTAATCCGTTGTGTTTAAGTAGCGTAAACTATCCCGCCTTAACACTTCCCTGATACGTCGTGTGATTTTCCCCGTACCAGCCGACCTCATCCGTTGTGCTAAGGTAAAGTGAACTATCCCGCCTTAACATTTCCCTGGTACGTCGTGTGATTTTTAGCCGTACCATTCGTCCTCATCCGTTGTGTTAAGGTTAGCGTGAACTATCCCGCCTTAACATTTCCTTGGTACGTCTTGTAATTATTCCCCGTACCTTCCGTCCTCATCCGTTGTGCTAAGGTAAGCGTGAACTATCCCGCCTTAACACTTCCCTGATACGTCGTGTGATTTTTCCTCGTACCAGCCGTCCTCATCCGTTGTGTTAAAGTAAAGTGAACTATCCCGCCTTAACATTTCCCTGGTACGTCGTGTGATTTTTAGCTGTACCATTCGTCCTCACCCGTTGTGTTAAGGTTAACGTGAACTATCCCGCCTTAACATATCTCTTGTACGTCGCGTGAGAAATCCCCGCACTATCCCCTGTATCCGCTGCCAAGTTTATTAGAACTAAGAGATAGGTACGTCATGTGAGAAATCCCCGTATCTCTTCTAAAAATAGCGAGGTCAGTGTGAAATATCCAGCCTCCGGAAGTATTCTCTTGTTACGTCACCTCGTCTCCTTCTCAGGTTATTATAGTGTTAAGTTCAGAATTATTTGCATAGTGGTAAGCCATGTGGAGGCCCCTTACCACTACCTAGTTTTCAGTATAGGATACATAGATCTAGGATATATATTGAATTTGTAAGAATTAGTCTCTTTAGTGTTAAGTCCAGAATTATTCTCATAGTGGTAAGCCGTGTGAAGGTCCCCTTACCTCTACATATTCTATAGTATGGGCGATAAAGAGAACTACATTAAGTTAGCTGTTTAAATGGTAGGCTATTTTGTTAAATAAATAATTATTTTTATTTACATTGTAACTGAAGGAGTTTCATTTTTACGAAACCCTGGTCCGACGAGCTATTCGCAGCTATCCCACCGAAAGAAAGAAGAAAAATAAATGGGAGACTAAAAGCAAACACCAGAGGTTTTAAAGGAAAGAAGAAAGAATAAACAAGAGGTTTAAAGGTAGAGAGTAAGAAGTTTTTACAGAAAAGGCACAGATAAATCAAGATTTGTAGTAAAGAAGAAAAGAAGAAAAATAAATAAAAAATAACAATTAAAACATATAAAAAGGGGAACTATTTAATTAGGACAAGTTTTATTTTAGATATTGGGAAGGTAGCTATTAAATTAGGAAATATACGTACAAGTTAGGAGAGCTAAAATGGAAAGGCTTATTGTAGTAATGTTGATTAGTATGACACCAGTGTATGCAGATAATGCCGACTACAGCATCAAACCAATAACGTAAACGGGGTACTATTCGAGAGGGTGGGAAAGGTGAACTTCTACAGCAAGTATTGGACGATCGATTCTAACTAAACTGAAAATGCCTGATTTAGCAAAAGAATTGAAATTTGCAAACAATTGCAGCACCTTAAGCAGAGAAATAAGAAGCTAGGTGTCCAGAATTGAATGACAGAATGAAGACCTTAACCGTCATATGCATGGGGAAGTATTCCATTACACGAAATGCTTTTATTTTTTTTTTGGAGCAGGGACCCTTATTAAAACACCTTTTAGAACAATGGATCAGGCCGACTAATGACAATTCAGTTGCAAAAAATTAGCGATATTCAGGAGACCTTGACAAATATTGTGGTGTCGTTGAATGCAGGAAAACTACACCCTGCTGTAATTCACGCAACAGAAATATCTGATATAATGGCAAACGTTACTAGGGAAGTGGATTTGGATGAAAAATTCCAAGATTTCCAACAACGGATCCAGATTGAAAAGAGACAAGCTATTGAGGCAGATCAGAAAATTTTGCTCAGGGTAGAAATCCCCCAACCACAGAGTGTTTTATTCGACCTGTACAAACTATATACGATTCCGAGAGCATTGCACCAGAATGGCTACCATATACATATATGATCTGGATGCCGAATTCGTTGCAGCAAACAATCAGCAGCGACAGTACACACTGCTAAACTACCCGCAATATTGTGAATGTCAGCAGCTGTTAGCTACAGCAGATCATCCACAGACTCCGTGCCAACAGCTAGGTCCCATCATTACAGCTATTGGTGATAACTGCGTACTCAACTTATGCCGCAGCTTCAACGTCAACGCAGGAGCATGCTAGGAGAAGACCGTGTCCAAATGGGACCGTTCAGTCCAAATGGTGACATGAAACTGCCAGAATTTGCCAACCCCGATAGGAGAACTCTCGTCAATGGGTGTTATGACGATTGCAGACCACTGTCATTTGCAGATGGTAGACTTGCTGAAAACATCTAAGAATGAATCTCGCAGTAATCAAGTTCTCTGGCAGCCAGTGCGGTCGAAGCTACCAACTTAGAACAGCATAACACTACGAACAGGATCGAAGAAATCAGATACGCCTAAATTAGAAAAGCACGAGATACGCTTATTGGCGGCGCATAATTTCCATCAGGCTTGGAAAACTGACGAAGTCAACATCAAGAGGGTTCGGAGTGACAACGAGCAAGAGGAGAGTAGCAGACAGCAAATCCGACCTCACAATTTTCATATAGTAGCCACATCCATCACATGGTGCTTGGGTATTATCAGTTTGACACTGATCATTGGAGTCTTGCTGCACATGAGACGGTGGAAGAGGAAACAAAATCGGATGAGCGCTGCGGACTGTGAACTCAACCTACGATACTGAAATCAACCCCACAGTGGGGAACGAGCTCGAACAACCGCCAAAAGATAAAGAAATCAACAACGGCATTGAATTGGTCATCCCCACATCAGCCAACCTACCCACAAACCACCTACCTACCGCCATATGAAGCAATTAGTTCAGTTGGAATAGCGTCAAATAATTTGTTTCTATAAGTAAATGGCAACCTAAGAAATTCATGTATATTTGTAAGTATAGTATATTTGTAAGACCCGTACATCATAAATAATTTAAAACAACGAATATATAAAAAATTGAATTGAGATTTTAATATGTAAAAAAGAAAAATAAATACATTTGTTAGTATAAAGGAAATACATATAATTATTAAGAAAAAACAACTGCAACAAAAGAAAACAATATAAGGTCAAGGAAAGAGTCATGTTAATAAGTTGAAAATAGTAAACACTTAGTAGGTACTAAGCTTCTAAAGCAATGTAGCCTGGTAAAAATCTTTTGAATTGTATATATTTTATTTTAGAGAAGATCAGTATTTCCATTGGAAAGTTAAGTGAGCTGAGTTAAGTTAGTTCAAATCAATTCATCAGATATTAATTTTTCAAAGTGGGTAGGGATGTTGTGGCCCAATTATTGTAACACATTACCTAAAGTAAGCAAAAGCTAAGGGAAAATTTACTAAGCAGCCACTTCGCCCGGTGAGTATCAGAGCTCATCGGTTGTTTACAAATTAACTCAACAACTGGGCGCGTTGCACATCTGACTATGCAGTTGGGGCTGATATACACATTGCATCGTAAGGCTAGGTTATGCTAGCGCCAGCTGCTTAGTCACTGATACCACAGCTGCTTGAACGAAGAAATCACAACGACCTTCTGTCGTTGCTATTGATATGCAATTTCACCTGGGCAGGATTCCCGCGGGAAGATTACAACAAAAAATAAATATCTGGCTTGGTCAGTTGGTGAGGGCAGTTAGCGTCTAGTTTCGAATTAAGTAATTTCAAGTTCTGAGTGCGGGTCATATATATATATAAAAACATTGTTGTATCTCGATTTTTCGTAACTCAAGTTCAAGACACTTATCACGGACTTATTATTGTGGCCAGCTGTCAGCATATTGCTGAGTAAAGTAGACTTTTCCACCATAGTTCGTGATTGCGCAGTTGAGATATAATCCTCGACTGGTGCAGTTTGCTGGATTGTCCTTTGTTGGCACAAACCGATACAATTGTGGATGGCCATTCTGCTGGATTTCTGCCAATCAATTGGCTAGAAGGGGTTCCACCGTGTTGGATTGATTTGTTTCCTATCCAATGTGATTTCTGAGTTACACCACGCTGTGGTTGATGCATCTACCAGCTTCATGGTCCTTTGTATCTGTTTGAGAAGGCAATATATGATGAGAGCTCCACATAAGTCTAATTTTGGAAAGGATGTTATCTTTTTGGGAGCGATCTTGGCTTTGGACGTTATTAGATGTTGAAGTTTTATATTTTTTATTCTTGGTGAGAAATTTATCCATCTGGAGAGTTTTGTACATTTCACCTTTCGCAGGCTTTCTCAATATTTAATTCGCTCCTGAAATAACGTAGTTGGTAATTGTTCATCCCAAGAGTATCCAGCTAGCCATTGTTTTTGTATTATCATTTTTGTGATGATGACGCATGGGGCTAAATATCCAAGTGGATCAAATAAGGTTGCTGCTTCTGACAGAATGTCTTGTTTTGTGCAGTTATTCCTTGCTACTGTTGGCTTGTTGGTAAGCTAAACTCATCCGTCATACGGTTCCATAGCAGCCTTAGGGTTTTTATAGTCTCCTTTTCTGATAAGCTTAAGATTGTCTTGACTTCGATATCTGTTACTGGAATATTAGCTACTAAATCTAAGATAATTCCTGTCCACATTCTTAGGTTAAATCGACCTCTGCTTAGTGTGCTAATGAGTTCTTGTCGAAGTGAGAAGCTTGTACTAATTTCATGTGCTCCATTCAACTGGTCATCAAAGTAGAGATCTGTTCTTATACTTGAGCGGCGAGTGACAGAATTGTGTTCCTCGTCATTGGCCAGTTAGTGGAGTGTTTGAGTAGCCAGCACTGTTGCTGTTTCAAACGTGACAGTTGTCAATCCAAAAACTCTTATGGGCTCTTTTGGGCTCTTCTGGGAAATTTCTCCATATAATTCTTTGGTACTCTTGATGGTTTGGATTTATATGTATCATCGTATACATTTTGTCGATGTCGGCTGTCAATACATACTTATATGGACGCCATCGTAGGCTTATGGGCCATTATATTGGTTGTAGTGTTGGACCTATGTCGTGCCCCTAAGCAATTACGCAACAAAATCAAATAATTAATAAAACGTATAAAACTCCCGAATAACTTGGTGTTTTACCGGGCAAATGACTTAATAACTAACCGGCATTTTCCAGACCAGTCATAGGTCTTTTACGCCCCCATATTCGGAAGTAATCTTTTCTCACAACGCAGCAAAATAACTGACGGGTACAGAACAATGCCTTCCGAGGTAATGTTTAGCAATCGCTGATTATTTTACCAGAAATTGCCCTTGGCTGTTGGAAAAATCTTCCGTATATTGGGCCATAACATCCCTCCCCCTTGGAAAAACTAGTTTGCGCTGGGAGCTAGATCTGAAGAGTGCAACAGTCTTAACTAAAAGCCTTTTAAAATTCGTTCGGTTTAGATTCTTTCTAAGATTTCATATTTTCTTTGAGCCTTACCTTTGCTTTCATCCATTGTCATAACAAATTTTTTTTCTATATTACAGTTCTTACGGTTGTTATTCATTTTACATTTCATTTCTCTTTTCTATTTTCTTCGCACATTCAATTTCTCTTATAGTTTCTTTTCATATTTACTTTCTTTCTTATTTTCTTTTCTTACTTTTTTTAATTTACATCATTTCATATTTAATTTCTTTTCCATTGTCTTAATAAATTAATTTGTTTTGAACATATTCGTTGCTTATAACATATCCGTATCTTTTAACTTTTGCTTTTAATTCTCAACCATTTAGCAAATTATAAAATATTTCTCTTTTCTTTACAAATTTCACTTTAACTTCTTTCTTTTATTTCATTATTTCTCTGTTTTGATATCTTTCTGCCTTCTATCGTTTCTTTCTGATTACATGTGTTTTATTTTCTCCTATTTTCAGTAATAATTTTTAAGCTCGTATTTTGCTTAACAAAATTTTCCCTCTTTATAAAATATTTCCTCTTTGATTCATATTATCTGCTAAAATCTATTGACTTTTCTATTGCTCTATTTTTACAAAGACAAGTAATACATTGTAATGCGTCTTGAGGTCGGTCGTGGATTATGATGTCAAAACATTTTTTAATCTATTTTGATAACAAATTTTTCGAAAGAATTTTGATGTCACTTTTGCAGAGAATTACTCGAATGGCTAAAGGGCCGCTGTTTGATCTGGGGGAGAACGCCGATATTTGAGGAAATAGCAGAACATGCCGATATTTGCACAAAAGGGGCAGAGTATAGCGGTGTTCTATAGATATGGCAGAGTATGCCGATGTAATATTGAAATGACAGAGTATGCCGCTCTTGCGTGAATAAAGCAAAGTATGCCGATATGGTTTAGAATGGCAGAGTATGCCGATATTGTTATGAGAAATAATCACCTTGGTCGATCGATTGATTCTAATTTTGGTGTGACCTCCAACATTGAACTTCTATGGTAGACGATCAGAGATAACCATACCGATGAGACCTGTCTGATCGCTGGGTCGAAAAGTTCAATAATTTTTTTGCACTTAAAATGCATTTTGTAAATTTGGTTAAGTTTGCCTTCACGCTGGTTGCCAATGGATTGGCGTATTCTCCGATATCCAATATTCTATTCATGATTTAAATTAATTATTCACTATGCCGAATATATGGCGTATCACCTCAATATACATGAAAGGCAAAGAAATAACGTTTACCTGTGGATCTGGTTGAATGCCTCAATCCTAGCTTGATATTTGGCTGGAGTGCCTCAATATCTTAATGTTGAAGATATCTGGCTAAAAAGCTTCTATATCTTATGGTAGGGGAGCACCTGGCTAATTGCCGCTGAGCTCTGAAGAATAAGCCCTTGTCTTTACCGATCAATAGTCAAAACTGTATTCTTAATTTCTTTATTAATGCTACCTTATTTATAATCGCTAATTATTGCTAAATAAGCTCTTTATATTAATTTCTTAAAGCTACCTACATTCGATAACTTTCTCACCGTATCATTATGACAGAAACCGTGACCTCACGTGAGCAGCGTTTTTTGTTGCCATTAATAAATTTGGTGCATTGCACATACATAAGTTATTTCCGCTTGCGCTGTAATCTGATGCGCTTTTATATAACTTCATTCACAACGAGGTATGAATGATTGACACAAAAGTGATTACATACAAATCTGTATGTATGTCAATTGTATTTTCATTTTTGTTTATTCGAGTTTTAGCTTTTGAAATGAATTACAAACTTTAGTTGTAATCTTGGTATCATATTTATTTTACGGAGATGTGCATATGATTTATATGGAATTACATGCTTTAATGATGTATGATTACAGATATGCATTACATCCCCATCCTTAAAAGATTGATGTAATTTTAATTTCTCTAACGAAAGTTAAATTAAATTATATGTTAGCTCACATTCGATCAATTTTCTTTCTTCTTGATACTTTGTTACATATTTCCATATCTTATTTACTACTTTTCAATATTTTGCTATGTATATCTATATGTATCTACAATTATCTAAATTTTATGTTTACATAATTTCAAATTATTATTGTGTACTTTAGTTTCTTTTCCATTTATAACTACATAGCTATTTACATTATCTTGCCTAATTATTCTATATGGTCCTTTATATGGTTGTTGTAATTTTACTTTATTACCTACTTTTATATATGCATAATCATTTATTTTAATGAATTTAACTTTCCAAAAATTAGCTCAAAAGGTGTATAGTTTTAGTAGTATGTGGCGTAGTATTATAGCTGTAAGTATAATAGGGTAATATCTCACACCAATTTTCTTGCTCGAAATCGTCATTATATAGTCATTTAAAACTCTATGGTTTCTCTCGATTGAACCTAGGCTCTCATGATGAAATGGGGCTGATGTTGCTTTTTGTATTTGTAAAAGATCACATAGGTTGCTCATTAGCTGATTACAAAATTCTGTACCCATATCGGTTTTGAGTTTTTTTAATATGAATTTTACTACTACGGTTTTCGCCACAGTCCTTGCATGCTTGGTTTCTATTAGGAATGCTTCTACAAACCTAGATAGCTCACATTGCAGAGTTAGAATATATCTGAAATTTACAGATGGTCGAAGTGGTCGAACCGTGTCTATTGAGATTGTTTCGAAAGAGATGTCAGTTATTAGATATCTCTCTTTGGTGTGTTTTGTGATTTTTGTTCTTGCGCATTCCTTACAATTATTTACGTGTTCTTTTACCATTTTATTCATATTTTTCCAAGTGTATTTTTGTTTTAATATAGCAATGCGTCTTCTTATGCCGCAGTGTCCACCAATTAGTTAGTTATGGTATTCTTCTATCAATCTGTGCATTTCATCTTTTTCTACTATTCTTTTAGGAGGTGTATATAGAATTGTATCAACACAATGTTTTGTTTCTTTATGGAATTCCTTCAAAATATTTCTTAATTTTTCGACGTCGATAATATCAAATAATTCATGATTATTCACTAGCGAGTAGTAATTTCCTCAGAACCAATTTTAACTCTGGTAAAGATTTATCATTACACTGCAATTATTTTATCTTTCGAGATTTTTATTTCCATCTCTTTATATTCATTCATGCAGCTTTTTGTTATCATTGTGTGTCTTAAGTTGCGCGCGTTTTTTATCTTTAAATGTTAACTCGAGTTTTTTAATATCGCTTATGTCAGATATTGATGTACTGTTCCAAACGTAAAGGTGATCAGTCTTCTTGTTCGAATTTAAGGTACTTGCACAGTTCTCACTACTCTTGCCCTCCTTATTATAATACTGCATATTTTGCTTTTTCTGCATGTTTCTTGTAATTACATTGACATAATTTTTCGGCATCATTGCTATCAGGTCCTTGGATTCTAGTTTTATTCTTGATAATGCGTCGGCATTGGTGTTCATTTTACCTTGTTTACAGATAATTTCGAAATCATAATCCATGAGATCAATTCTTATTCTCGTCAATTTTGATGATGGGTTTTTGTGCGTGAATAAGCTTACTAGTGGTGGTGGTCCGTATACGCTATGAATTTTCTTCCAAATAAATATGGGCTAAAATGCTGTATTCCCCAGTGGATCGCTAAGAGTTCTTTTTCTATTATTGGCTTGTTCAATTCATGTTTATTAAGCGACTTGCTTGCATAGGTTATCGGTTTATCTCGTCCAATTTCGCCTTCCGAGAGTACTGCTCCTAATGCATAGCTAGATGCATCAGTTGTTAAAATGAATACTTCACTGAAATTGGGATAACTTAGTACTGGTGGGGATATTAATTTATACTTTAATAGATCAAATGATTTCTTGCAATCCTTAGACCAATGTAATATTTTGTCCTTTTTTAGAACTTCAGTTAGTGGTTTTGCGATCTCTGCAAAATTTTGTACAAATCATCTATAATAGTTGCAGAATGCTACAAATCTTCGCACCTCGTCCGAGTTCTGGGGCTCAGGATAATTTTTAATGCTTTCGTATTTCTTTTTCTATTTCTTTTCTTTACTCGCATTTAGCTTTAAGTTGTACTTCTGCAATCTTTCTAGTACTTTTATTAGATTGTTGTTGTGATCGTCAAATTTAGAACCAAATATTATTATATCGCCTACATATAGGAATGCTGTGGTTTCTAGGCCACTTAGTGCTATTGATAGCATTCGTTGGAAGCTATTATTTGAGATTTTTAACCCAAAAGGTAATGTCGTCAATGGATAGTGTCCTGTGTTTGTTGGAAATGCTGTCAACTGTCTTCATTTTGGATGTAATGGAATTTGGTGAAATGAGCTAGTCATATCGAGAGTTGAAAAGTATTTCGCTCGACCTAATTTATCCAATAATCAAGTCTTTTTAAGGGAAATTTATCGTTGACAACCTTTTTATTGAGAGGTCTAAAATCTACAACCAGTCGCCATTTCTTTTGTCCTTCCGAGGTCTTTCTTAGGTACAATTAGTAATGGTGAGTTGTAAGGACTTATTGATGGTTCAATAATACCTTCCTCTTGAAGTTTCTGTACTTGCGTATTTATTTCATCAAGCTGTGAATTTGGCAGTCTATAGTTTTTTGTGTAGACGGGTGTTTTATCTATAACCGAAATTCGTTGTTCGTAGAAATTATTGACGGTTAGTGGTGCTCCATCTATATGAAAGACATTTTCGAACTTCTCACGGATGTTTAGTATTGATTATTTTGCTTTCGGGCATAAGCTATCTATATTTATCTGTTTTCTAACCTTTTCGAATCTTGAATTATTTGTTTTGGCTTTGTTGTGATAGGCAATATTGCAATTCTTATTAGATTCTATTCCAATATAATAATTTTTGAGTGGTTGCGTGTATATGTGAGCCTTTGTTATAGTAACTTGTTCTTCAGTCGTGTTCAGAACTCTTAGGTATGTGTTTTATGCCCTTTGCCGGTATTACCGCATTTGCTACAAAAATCCCTTTTTTTCTTTCTTTTCCACAGATCAGACTGTCTTTGTTTATCTCAATATCAATCGGTGTTATTATCTCTGATCTAGGTGGTATCGTGATATTATTGACTGTTTTTATGTCCATATTTATTGGTAACGTTATATCCCTCATGTTTGATCTTATAGTTAATGCGTATGTTTCGTAATCTATATTACAATGATACTTAATCCGAAAATCACGCCCTAACACCCCATTCGTAGTTAAGTTTATTTGCTCATCAATTATATGAAATTTATGTGTTATGATGATATCTTCTCTTGACAATTCTAACTCTGTAACTCCGTGGGTAGTTATTGTCTTATTAGTAATTCCATTTATTTTACACGATTCATCTATATCTATTTTTTTATTTTCTGCGAAGTTACTTTTCAGTATTGATATATCTGCTCCTGTGTCAATTAGAAATGTCATCGGGAACTTGCTTTCTTTTGTATATATATTTATGTAGTTTGTGTAATTGTTTTCTTGTTTTAGATGTATTATCTTCTTAGTATGTTTCCCCCGGTTGTCTGTTTTCCGGGGATAGCTAAGTTTTCCGATTCTCTGTCCCATTTATTATTGTAACCTTTATTGTATCTATTATCGCCATTCCTGCTGCTATAGTTTCTCCTATTATTTCCATATTATTCTTGATATTGTTATTCTCATGTCTATTAAAGTTGCTATTGTAATTCTTATTATAGTTCCCATTCTTGTTCATGTAACTCTCTTTATGATATTTGTTGTTGTTGTATCTGTTAGCACCGTTGAAGTGTTGTTTGTAGTGATACATATTTGTCTGTTTTGGACTATCAGTGATCTCTGTAGTGATGCTTATGGCTGCTGATATGAGAATTGATTTGTAATGCCATTTTTAAATGAACTTAAGCCTAATTGATCATTCATGTTCACGATCAGTGCTCAATTATTTTCTCCTTGTTCCGTTATTTGAATGTCATTTAATGATGCTATTAATGCTTCTATTCTTGAAGCGAAAGTACACTTTGATTCCGTTGTTGTATCACTGTGTATTTTCAGTGGATTTTTATTTATTTTGTATGTTTTTTGTAAATTTACTTTTAATTCTGATATTTTTGTTGGTGCGCTTTCCGACAAAAGTCTGTTCTTCACTCTATCAGATAGTTTTACCGTTGTTATAAATCGCACTTGATCGGCTTTTAGCGATTCTTTTTAGAATTCATCTAGACCAAGAAAATTTGATAGTGTCTTAAAATCACCATCAAACTCCGGTATTATTTTTGTTGCAGTCGCAATATCAAATGATGCCATTGTCTCTTGTGTAATCTCGTCAGAGCTTTCCAATGATTCTTTGGGAATGAAATAGACACTTATTTTATTTTTTAATTCCTCAAGTTTTCTTTTTGCTTCTTCTAATTTTACTTTATCAGTAATTTTTTTTTATCTCCAGCCAGACTTCGTTGATTTCCTTATTTTTTATTTCAATGTAATTTGCAGTATATTTCCTACCTTGACTCTTTTTTAAATTTCCTAAGAGTTCTATTAGCAAAACAAATTCCATCAGTGAAACCCTTATTAGTGTATATTACCGCTGACCAACGCTGATACCATAATCAAGAATATTATATAATGAAAGAAACATTCAGTTCTATACATTTATTGTCCTAACTTATTTTTTTTTACATATTTCTTATAATGACTATTCAATTTAAAAATCAATATACTAATTACTATGCCTAAGATTATATAAACTACTGTCTGATTTTCCATCACTTCTTCTGTGTTGCAGTTAACAACACCCTGTTGGGATTTTGTATTCCACATTTCTATTTCTCTTTTTCTTTGCAATCTTTTGAATTTCTTTCAATTCTTCTAATTCTTTTACTGCTTTTGCTCCAAATTTCCCTACAGTTGTGTTTTTCAACCGCTTTAGCTCAGCTACACGTTGTCGCTGCTTTACCAATTTTCCTCCTCGTGGGTTCTTTGACGGTTTTTCCTCCTCTGGCTGCTTCACTGCTACAGTCTGGCTTTCTGTTTTGTACTTCAGTCTATACTTTTCGATAGATATCGGCCTAGGTCCGGCTCGTAGGTTGTTTTTTAATTCTTCTTTCAATCCCTAGTTGAGTGTTTCGTACAATTTATTGAATTTGTTATTGATTTCAGCTATCCATTGCTTTATTTCTGCTGATGTTGCTGATTCCATCTCGTTTATGGGCAGGGTCGCCATGTTAAGTTTGCCTTCACGCTAGTTGCCAATGGATTGGCGTATTCGCCGATATCCAATATTCTATTTATGATTTTAATTAATTATTCACTCTGCCGAATATATGGCGTATCGCCTCAATATTCATGAAAGCGGATCTGGCTGAATGCCTCAATCCTTGATATTTGGCTGGAGTGCTTCAATATCTTAATGTTGAAGATATCTGGCTAAAAAGCCTCTATACCTTATGGTAGGGGAGCACCTGGCTAATTGCCGCTGCGCTCTGAAGAATAAGCCCTTGTCTTTACCGTTCAATGGTCAAAACTTTATTCTTAATTTCTTTCTTAATGCTACCTCATTTATAATTAATTAGCGAATTGCTAAATAAGCTATTTACATTAATTTCTTAAACCAAATAGAAATTATACGAAGGAGATTTCTCGTCTTAACAGACTGAAATTTATTGAAAATAATTTCAATAAATTTTAATGCATATCTGTAATCATGCATCATTAAAGCATGTAATTGCATATAAATCATATGCACATCTCCGTAAAAGAAATATGATACCAAGATTACAACTAAAGTTTGTAATTCATTTCAAAAGCAAAAACTCGAATAAACAAAAATGAAAATACAATTGACATATATACAGATTTGTATGTAATCACTTTTGTGTCAATCATTCATACCTCGTTATGAATGAAGTAATATAAAAGCGCATCAGATTACAGCGCAAGCGGAAATAAATTATGTATGTGCAATGCACCAGATTTATTAATGGTAACAAAAAACGCTGCTCACGTGAGGTCACGGTTTCTTTCATAATAATACGGTGAGAAAATTATCGAATTATTTTCAATAAATTTCAGTCTGTTAAGACGAGAAATCTCCTTCATCTAATTTTATTCTTTCAAGCACCGCCTTTATGTACAAAATTAGCGTCATATAAACTCAATATCAATATCAGATATGGTACGAATTCCTCGAGCAAAATTATTGCTGAGAGTGCAATATTGCGCTCAAAGAATTTCACTGCTACGCTAGCGCTTGCTTACAGTTTATATTGATTCATACCAAAGCAATGATATCGAGTAGAGCGATGACGTCAGGCATGCGAATTCTTACGATCAAAAAAGTTTTACTTGCAGGGCATAATTTGCGTGTTTTACAAATTCTTCTTTTGGTCAAGCATTTCTGCTTGTTTTATATTTTTATTGTCATTTCGATTCTTTGTTTACTCTTGTTGACTGATTTCATACTTTACAACACATTATAACCCTAATACTACTGTTATTGCTCCAGTCTGTTTCTTGATGACTGTGGTCCGTTGCCATCTTATCGCGAGGCTACTAAAGGCTAGACCATATCCGTGGGCTAGACGAAGCCCTCTTTTTCGTTGTCAGGCTGCTCTTTACGGGATTTTTTTAATGTATTTCCAATAGCGGGATGTTTGGTAGAACGGATTGTCAAGTTATGCTTCATATTTTAGCTTATACGAATGTAATGTAAAGTTCACTGTTTCCTAGCCGTGATGGAGGCTTTTCCTTTCCTATGCCCTTTCTTATTGACCCTTGTACCGTTAGCTTGCTAGATATTTTTGTGTATTACTATTTGTACGATGGAGTTCTCCCGATTATATCAAGAGTCTACCTATACATAAAGAAATAGACTTGCTCTCTCTAAATTGATCTGATAATGTACTTTCTACAAGTACGCAGCATTCTTCATGTTTCCAAATTCACTTGATTTATGCGGCTGTATGTTTAGAATTTGATGCCATATAACTTCACTTTAACTTTGATTTATTTGCTATAGTAAAATCCTGCTGTTACTACTAACCCCTTGCATTTAACTAGCGATGATCTTGGGTACTTAACTTCTTTGAATCCCTTAATAATGTTGGTATAACTGACCAGTGATGAGTGTACTATGCTTTTTTAGCAGTAATTAAAAATGAGATCTAACTTCAGATCCTTCCCGAAGTTCTTTTGTTTTTACACTTCCTCGGTGCCATCCTGATTTTTAAATTAATCTTCAGAATTCGGTCAATATATGCGAATAAGAAAATAGTCGGTGGTGAAAGATTCACTGCCTGCAGGGTTTTAAGCGCTAAACACCAGTTTTTCTTTTAATTGGAATTGCCCATGCGTATTTGGAGAAGGTATTGTTGTGGGCACGTCCCTTGGTTCGTAATTTTAAACACAATAATAAGTATTTAATATACAAGTTCTTTATTTCACTTGTAATCTTATACAATTCATTATCCTTCAATTAATCAACTCAACTTTAATTATCACTAATACTGTATTTTCAATTATCGCAATCCAATTACAACACTTTTGCCCGTTTATTACTTTCGCTTGTTAGCACTGCAACGTCTAAGACAAGACTCTTTTTTGGCGGTGACAACTGTTATATTTATACCCCAAAAACTCTCCAGATTATTCTGGAGTGTTCTATTCCAGAATATTATTGACTATCCTATTCCTGAACATTCCCGAAGATTCCATCATCGATTCTCCGAACTTGAAGTTGTTTACTCTCCATTGCCAGTAGATGTCACCAGTTGTCTCTTTCTATTGCACGTAACAGTATCAATGACTGTCAGTAGAAAGCAGTAACCCTTGTTCACATATTTGTTGGGATCTATTTCAACCAAGTCTGCCTGCCACAAGTCACCTATTTCTTTGATACTCACACGACGCTGTTTAACCTCACCGGTTAATGGAGCTCATTTACCACTTGTTTCTTACTCATCGTAGGTATAAATGAAACTGATTTCTGATAGACCCCATCTTTATTACTGAAGTAAATAGATAGTTTTCAATTTTCGCGATTTCATTATTGATATATAGACTAAGACTTTTTACCACTATTTTTCTTATTTTTTCAAGAGTTATTTTAATTTTCTTGTCAACATAGTCTTTGGTAGTAGCATCATCGTATTCAATGGGTTCACCAAGTAGTTTGATACACTTTGAATTTCGATCATAATCTTCTTTTATCGTTAAATTTAATCCGATAGCCCGCACTCCTTCTTTTCCAGCTAGACCTTGAGCTCCTTGTTCACCAGCTGGTTCCTGAGCTCTTTATTCAACGGCTGGACTCCGCACTCGTATTGGTGCTGGAGATCCACGTTCATCTGTTTCCCCAAGATGCACACGCGTAGAGAAACGTCCAAACTTGTCAAGGATCATCTGTAGATTGAGTAGAAGTATGGTAATGGAGTAGTATTTAAACTATAATATCTGCTTCTCGCAGCTCATCCAAGAAAGATACAATTTTAAAGCTGTGATTATTGTCTCCAACGTGTTTTGAGGCCATTTGAAAGCGCAGCTTATCCACTTATTCATTTGGATCATCCCAATAAATGCGATCAATGTTTTTCTTAGGCATCGCAAGAAAGATTCTAAACTAATCCAAGAAAACAACAGTTTCAGAGGAATATCTCCAAGCCATATTTTTTATTTTTTAATACTGTCAGATTAGTATTGTTGTTCCAAAATCTCTGGACAACCATAATCGCATATTTTTACATTATTAAGCTTTGCTTGTACCGGAACCTTTCTCGATTTTTTATTTATTTGCTGCATGTTGATTTGAAGCATGGACGGTTGCTGTTATAATAATTGTCAGTTAACTGATAGTAATCTTGCTCTAATCAAATGCCAAGGAATTTGTGGCAGATCTTTTGATTATGCTTGCGTGGGTTTCTCCAATTTTAGCCACCTCTCTGCTAAGTCACTGCTTGAGTCTTCAAATATTTTCTCCTACTTTTGCTCTGAATGTAGGGAAATTTCGATATCGCATATTTGAATGGCAGTAAAATGTAATAATGGTCATTTGCAGGAAATCTAAACAACACTGACAACCTGACCAATAATCTAAATTCTCTAAACGTGATGCAAACAGTACAATCCTCCGACTTTTCATCTTTTTCTCAGGCTCTTAATTAGCTGTCTTATAAAGTCGATAAACTAACTACGGCTTCTAATAATTCGAACAATTCTGCCAAATCAGTAATGTTAATAATGACATTGGTAGGCAGCTAGACCTTGTATTTTCTACTGACGCGGGGAACTTATTAGTTGAACCTAGCTCAGTTATAATGTTTACTCTTGACTAATATCACCCCCCTCTACTAATTACATATTGCCATGAAGCCAAAAATCTCGCAAATTGTGACGAAACACAATACTTTTTCAATTTTAGAAAAGCTGACTTTTCGGATATTTCTAGTAGACTTACCTCTATTGACTTCAACACATTGCTGTCTTGCAATAGTGTTGATGAAGATGTTTCTAAGTTTTACATAATTCTTTTCGATTTATTCGCTTGTCATATTCCCCGAGAGCGCCAGCGGATCTCTAAAACAATACCGCCATGGTTCAATACAGAGCTAAAACGCCTTAAAAATAGAATGAATAAACTGTGGAAAGGATATTTGCAGGCAAGGACATTATAAGTCACAGCAACTTACTCACATCCTATAATGAGTTCAACGAACTTTCCTTTTCACTCTATGATGAGTATATTCAAAGAATGCGTGCGAAATTATTTAGTGACCCACGTAACATTTTTTGGTTTATTAATATGAAAAAAAAACCGACAACTACCCCAATTCCATGAGGTACAAAGATTCTGCTAGTGAGGTTTCGTCTAAAATTTGAAATATGTTTGCTTCATTTTTTGAAAATGCATTTTCCTCTTCAAATTTCCAACCTCGTAACAGCAACTTTAGTTGTATGAACGAATCTCATAACGTTTCATTCACTATACCTACAATTACACATGAGGATATACTTGATCAAATTAATGGGCTTCCAAATGACTTCTCAACGGGTCCCGATGGGATTCCTCCAGCCTTTCTGAGGTCATGTTGTCTCTCCCTACTAGCCCCGCTAAGAATTATTTTCCAGAAAACGCTCGATAGTGGTTGTTTTCTGCAGCTGTGGAAAAATTCTTTCATCATACCTATCCAGAAAACAGGTAGTAATAATGATATTTCTAACTATAGGCCTATTGCGAAATTATCTTGCATGCCTAAATTATTTGAATCAGTCATTTACTCTCAGCTATCATTTTCCTGTAAGAACTTGCTTTCTTCAAATCAACGTGGGTTTCTTTCGGGCAGGTATACAACCACCAACTTATTAGAATTCATCTCGGATACTAATGGCGGGATTGCAAAAGGTTTCCAGACAGATTGTATTTATACTGACTTAGGAAGGCTTTCGACAAGTTATCTCACTCCGTGATATTGTTTAAAATGGAAAAGTATGGGTTTCCCGTAACATTTCTAAAATGGACCACTTGACTTGGGTGTGAATAGGAATTCTCCTATTCCTGTGGAGTGCTCCAAGCCAATCCGTATACAAAGCATCCGTAATAACCGATCCCGGAAGCGTGCAATTGCGACTGAAAGGAGGGAGCCTTCCACAGTAGCGAATGGTACTTCATCTCAGTCCTCTTTAGGAAATGGTATTGATGCCTCTTTAAGAATATATCGAAGTACATGAAGTCCAAAAATATTGCGACTGATGGTATTTCTTGTCGAAAAACCAGCAAAAGGTCTAAACCGGTTGCATCCTTTCTCCTAACTGTATCAGCAGATATGCAGCACAAGTTATTGGACCCCTTACTTTGGCCTCCTTGTGCTTTTACTAAATTAGTTGTACCGTCTGAGCGCCTTCCTAGAAATAAAGCAAAATAAACAACGTTGTTCCAGAAAATATTCTTTAATCTTTTTCGATTTATTCGCTTGTCATATTCCCCGTGAGCGCCAGCGGATCTCTAAAACAATACCGCCATGGTTCAATACAGAGCTAAAACGACTTAAAATAGAAAGAAGAGGTAAAGTTTCTTGTTATTTAATGAACCGAATATTGGAACAGGAATCCTATATATTACATTTCAACAGTATCATCGGACCTTATAAGATGCCGGATCAATTACCTGTAGAATTACATCTACCGGGATACCAGTACTGTGGGCCAGGAACAAAGTTACAACAAAGATTGGCGAGAGGAGATCCGGTCATTAATCCATTGGACGCAGTCTGCAAGGAAGTCAATATAGCATACTCGCAGTATAAAGACACAAGTGATCGACATATAGCTGATAGAATATTAGCTAAAAAGCCTGGCAGCACGCAAAATCTACGGACGCAAAATTGAGTGAACGTGCCAACGCCTGGCTTATAAAAAACGCAATGAAGGCTAAAATTAAACTGGGGATGGGTCTAGAGGCTAGAAATAAACGTCAGAACACATTCCGACAACCAGTATGAAATGCAGGAAAGGTTTTAAAAATCAGAAAGCCAAAAGACTTGATGGAAGCTACAAAAATAGCTGTTATTGCACCTTAAAGTGTTGTGAAAATTGTTATTTTTCTTGCTCGCTATCCAGCAAACCCAACTTTCCGAACTTCAGACATATCTGAAAGTCTTCGGAAAACTGAAGAAGGAAACAAAGCTTCGCTTCCGATGGTTCTTTACGAGTTCGTGATGACGTAGCAAGTGCGAATATTCGTAACATTTACGAAACAATTTCTTTCGAACTTTCGTTACGAAATCATGAAGAAATCGAAATATGATGCATTTTTACGGTTCCCGGAACTATATCGAAATAGCACAATGTGCAGTTAAGCACGTTCAAAATTTTACGGAATTGAAGCGCACAGCATTACGAATTGTGATTTCTTCTAGTGCGGCCCAGTGCGGTTCAGTGTGATCAAGTTTTTAAAGTTAAATAAATAAATAGTAAAAGCTCTAAAGTGGAGTATATGTACAACAACAAAAAACGTAAGTTTGTAAACCTTATATAAAGAATTAGTTTTATCCAGAATAGTAAAGGTGTACGCACTTTTAATTTTTGAATGGCTGATTGTGATTGCAAATTTGAAAATGTACTGTTTTCTTTATTGTTATTTTTCGCATTCCAAGTCCAATGTACATTCAGAGAACTTAAATAAAAAAATGTTGCTTCATTGAATTTCACAGTTTCAAATTTTTTTCAATTCTTGACTGTGTACAGTCAATATCGATGTTTTCCCCTGTTCTGATATATTTATATACGCTAGATGAAATGTCATAGGGTATATTAAGTTTGTAATTTCATTTTCAACGCACTGAAATATAAATTTTCATATCAATTACATATACGTATATTGTTACACGTTATAAACCGACACACGCGACATCTGTTGGAAATAGAAACAACTTTAAGTTAGTGCCACCTTAGTAAACTGTGGGTTCGGAGAACGGAATATTCAGGAAGGTTCTAGGATAACTCGTAGAGTATAAATACGGCGGTTCTCACATCCAGCAGGCGAGTCTTATTTCATTCAGTGTAGTGAACGAAGTAAACTATTTGGATTCCGATAATTAGAAGTACAGTACTAGCGATAACTATAAAGAGTTGATTTGATAATTATATGTGAATTTGTGAGAGTAAACAGCAAAGTTAAATAAAGAAAGAACTTTTGAATTATATCCGAAATATTGTGTTTTAAATAACGAACTAAGGCCACGCTCGTAACAACTGGTGTCAGAAGTAAAATAAAATCGCGGAATAAAGTGGTGGCATTTGACTTTGTAATTCAAAGAGTGATTTTGTGAAATCGTGTGTAATAATTCCGGAAGATAATTTTATATTAAACTGTGAGTGAATTACAAAAGACGCAAGAATGGGACGCAAACAAGAGGAGCTTCGCATACAGGAATTGAAAGTGGAGTTGGGGAAGCGGTCATTGTAAACGACAGGTCCACAGAATGTTCTAGTCGAGCGACTTAGACAAGCCTTGATAAAGGAAGAAAAGAATCCAGAGGCATTAGTTTTTGGATGAAAAGTTGAAGTTGAAGAAGAGCCTGCGATGAACATGGAACAGCTTTTGGGTACCTTAATGACCAGAATGGAGCTTTTAGTCCTACAGATGAAGAATGCTCTTGAAAAACAAAAGCAATCTCTCTTGGAGGAACAAAAGAATGCTCTTGAGGAACAGAAGCATGTTCTTGAGGAACAAAATCAATCTGTCTTGGAGGAAAAAAACAATGCTCTTGAGGAACCAGAGCATGCTCTTGCGGATCAAAAGCAATCTCCCTTGGAGGAACAAAAGAATGCTCTTGTGGAACAAAGGAATTCTCTGCAAGCATGTTTTGAAGAGCAAAAGAATTCTCTCGAAACCCGTATAGAAGAACAAAAGAATTCTCTGCAAGCCCGTTAGGATGAACAAAAGAGTTTTTTGCAGAATTGTCTAGAAACCTGTTTGGATGAACAGAAGGATTTTCTTAAAAATTCATTAGACGAACAAAATGTGAAAATTGAAGGAATCCAGCAGGAAGTGCTAGAAGTTCAACAACAAGTGTCGGAAGTACGACAAAATGTTACGGAGAAGCCTTGCAACTTTAAAGCAGATTTGGAGAAGATGAAGCATCGACAACCTCGGCATAAAGGAACTGAAACATCCGGTGCAGGTAGAATTAAACCTCCAATAAATGATGGGCAAAATTCGTGGCATATTTTCAAGAGACAATTCGGGGCAGCTTCCGAAGTAAAAGGATTGAATGATGCAGACAAAGCTACAGCTCTGGTATAAGCACTTCGGGGTCCATCGTCAGAGCTATTATAAACTATATCGATTGGCAGGCAACGTGATTACACTTCATTAGTACAGGCGATAGAATTACGTTATGGAGATGAACACAAGCAGCAAGTATATCGCTTGCATTTACACAACAGGATTCAGAAGCATGGCGAATCACTGCAACAGCTGCAGGCTGATGTGAAAAGATTAGCTTATATTTCATACTCTAGCGTAAATGCAGAATTCCTTACTGAAGTGGCAACAGAAGCATTTGTGAACGCTATTGCAGATCAAAATTTACAACAAGCACTTAGGCTAGCAGGAAAGAAGTCAACAGCAGAAGCACTAGCCTATACATTAGCAACGAATCTGCTAGACAAGCTTCTTGGAGTGTAGTACGAGTGAGAGCAATTTCGGTGGAGGAATGTACTTGCGACAGAATGCAGTCATCAGAGAGCACTCCGTAAAGTGGTATTCTTCGATGCTGGAATTGTAATATACCCGGACACCTCCAAAGGGACTGCAGAAAACGCCGACGAATGGAATCATAAGAAGACCAGAACAGAAAAGTATGCCAAAGATGTGGAGCCAGGGAGCAAGCTATTCGTGGAGAGACTGGAAATGAAACAACGACTAGCCGCATCAGTTCTCCTGTTGAGCAGTCGGAAAACATGTAAAAACCAACTTTGGGGGCAGAAGTTGGTTGGTACAGTGGGTAGCCCCGAAATCATCATTCATACATGTTTTCCGACTGCTCAACAGGAGAGCTGATACGGCTAGTCGTTGTTTCATTTCTAGTCTCTCCACGAATAGCTTGCTCCCTGGCTCCACATCTTTGGGATACTTTTCTGTTCTGGTCTTCTTATGATTCCATTCGTCGGCGTTTTCTGCAGTCCCTTTGGAGGTGTCCGGGTCTATTACAATTCCAGCATCGAAGAATACCACTTTACGGAGTGCTCTCTGATGACTGCATTCTGTCGCAAGTACATTCCTCCACCGAAATTGCTCTCACTCGTACTACACTCCAAGAAGCTTGTCTAGCAGATTCGTTGCTAATGTATAGGCTAGTGCTTCTGCTGTTGACTTCTTTCCTGCTAGCCTAAGTGCTTGTTGTAAATTTTGATCTGCAATAGCGTTCACAAATGCTTCTGTTGCCACTTCATTAAGGAATTCTGCATTTACGCTAGAGTATGAAATATAAGCTAATCTTTTCACATCAGCCTGCAGCTGTTGCAGTGATTCGCCATGCTTCTGAATCCTGTTGTGTAAATGCAAGCGATATACTTGCTGCTTGTGTTCATCTCCATAACGTAATTCTATCGCCTGTACTAATGAAGTGTAATCACGTTGCCTGCCAATCGATATAGTTTATAATAGCTCTGACGATGGACCCCGAAGTTCTTATACCAGAGCTGTAGCTTTGTCTGCATCATTCAATCCTTTTACTTCGGAAGCTGCCCCGAATTGTCTCTTGAAAATATGCCACGAATTTTGCCCATCATTTATTGGAGGTTTAATTCTGCCTGCACCGGATGTTTCAGTTCCTTTATGCCGAGATTGTCGATGCTTCATCTTCTCCAAATCTGCTTTAAAGTTGCAAAGCTTCTCCGTAACATTTTGTCGTACTTCCGACACTTATTGTTGAACTTCTAGCACTTCCTGCTGGATTCCTTCAATTTTCACATTTTGTTCGTCTAATGAATTTTTAAGAAAATCCTTCTGTTCATCCAAACAGGTTTCTAGACAATTCTGCAAAGAACTCTTTTGTTCATCCTAACGGGCTTGCAGAGAATTCTTTTGTTCTTCTATACGGGTTTCGAGAGAATTCTTTTGCTCTTCAAAACATGCTTGCAGAGAATTCCTTTGTTCCACAAGAGCATTCTTTTGTTCCTCCAAGGGAGATTGCTTTTGATCCGCAAGAGCATGCTCTGGTTCCTCAAGAGCATTGTTTTTTTCCTCCAAGACAGATTGATTTTGTTCCTCAAGAACATGCTTCTGTTCCTCAAGAGCATTCTTTTGTTCCTCCAAGAGAGATTGCTTTTGTTTTTCAAGAGCATTCTTCATCTGTAGGACTAAAAGCTCCATTCTGGTCATTAAGGTACCCAAAAGCTGTTCCATGTTCATCGCAGGCTCTTCTTCAACTTCAACTTTTCATCCAAAAACTAATGCCTCTGGATTCTTTTCTTCCTTTATCAAGGCTTGTCTAAGTCGCTCGACTAGAACATTCTGTGGACCTGTCGTTTACAATGACCGCTTCCCCAACTCCACTTTCAATTCCTGTATGCGAAGCTCCTCTTGTTTGCGTCCCATTCTTGCGTCTTTTGTAATTCACTCACAGTTTAATATAAAATTATCTTCCGGAATTATTACACACGAT